>JAJKFI010023436.1:0-27659 GCA_029204185.1 Lerista edwardsae | reverse complement strand
ATTTGTGTTGGTTAGAGCAGAGTTGGGGGCTTGCGGACCCATTCTAGCGCTTGCCTTAGCGCTCCGGAGCGAAGGAACGAAGCGATCGCTACATTTCAATGTCAAAGTCTTTATTGGTTTCAGTAGCGAAAGTGTGAAAGGTGAAAAAGTTCAATCTGCCGGTTAGGAAAGCCGGCGAAGGCAGTGCCGCGCGCAGGCGGCTCTTTAGTGCGGTTTTACATCTTAGTGCACACACAGTGAGAAAATTCTTCTACACAAGAACAAAAGGATGCAACCAGAGTATATCTGGTAGGTGGATACCTGAAGACCCTTGTGCCCCATTTTACCCAATGAGGTGCCCCTTTGGACACTATGATCTCATGAGAAAGCAAAGTGTTTGTAGCCAGCTCTTCCCGTGTGAAATTGCCTGCTTTCATTACACTATCGGAAAGGGAGTAAAGCTAGTTGCCCTAACAAGCTTGGGAAGCTGACCAGCCCAAGGACTCACAGGTGTCTATCTGCTCTGGAGAAGCAGAGACGGAATGCCAGTTTCAACCAGTTCTGGACTGTGAGATGTGAAACTGCAACATGGCGCACGTCTGTGTGCTGGCTTCTCTGACTCCGAGAATGGTCCAAATGTACCTTACGGTGTCCTTTGTGCTGACCCAGTTTTGCTGACCTAACTGTGCCGGCCTAACACCAGGTTAGGATTGCACCCTCAGATTTGCAAAAATGGGAAATTTTATGGAACTTGAGTTCCATGTGGAAGAATGGTATGATATAAAATGTAATGAATGAAATTAACATGGGCAGGTCGGAAGGGGTGTGAAAAATAGTCTCAGAATAAGGAGAAGAGGAGTAGGTCAAAGAGGAAGATACCTTCAATCCTAGGACCCCCTCCCCCTTCCAGCCCCCTCCTTGCTTTCTTGCCATAAGCAACTTGGAAGAGTCGCATGCAAAAAGCAGTCTGGCAAAATGTCTCATGTGCAATGGATTTGCAATTGTGTGTGTTTAATCAGATGTGTAAACCAATTAGGCGTCCCAGTGTGGAGGCTTTCTGTGCACGCTGCATGACTTCCAGTGGGAATGTTCACTTCCATGTGCATCCCAATGTGCATCTCAGCAGGGGCGCTTGGATGACTCGCCCAGCGCGCATTCCACTCAGAGCAATGTGGTGCCAACAGCATTCAGGCTGGGGGGTGCGATGGGTTGCTGTGACGTCCGTGCCAGTCTGTTGGCGTGAGACCCGGACACTGTTCACCCCTCTCGATGGCAGGAGACGAGGAGGTAGCAGGATGAGGCCCAGAATGGACTAAATGCAGCAGAGCAGAGGCTCGCCCAGCTGTGCATGTGGATGGGGCGACCCAACAGTGCCCAGAAACTGCTGAGCACACACTGGGTGTGGATTGGCTGCAAGAGAGGCACTCTCACCCTTTTAAGGGCGAGAGCAGGCAAAGCAGATCAGTAGATGTCCTCTGGCTGGCTGGCACCTGCAACTGTGTCCTCTCCAAGGCCAATTCTCCTCCTCACATCCCTTTGTCTTCCTCACAAGGCGGAGGACGTGTTGCACGGCGCAGGTGATCCGGTCAAGTGGTTGCTCTCTTTACTGACAATTTGAAGGGCCTGATTTGAAGGAACAGAGTGAGGTGACAGCAAGGCGAGAGTTCCAGATGTCGGAGACAGCATGGGAGGAAGGGTGTCCTCACTGAAGTCAGCAGGAGAACTTGCAGCCAGCTGACAGAGGTAGACTTGGAGGAGCCAAGGTCACAGCAGGGACATAATGAGAATCCAGACCCCCAGGTCGGTGTACAGGCGTAGGAAACGTTATCCTGCACATGTGCATCAGAACCAAAAAAATACCCTGCAGGAAGAAAAACTTTAAAAATACAACTTATTTTGTTTTACCAAGTGTGTGTGTGTGTGTGTGTGTGTGTGTTTTCTCCTGCTCAAATCAACAGAATCTACAGTTTATGCGGCTAGTGGAGATGAAAGATGGCTCATGGCTATCTTTGCCTTGTTGATTGCGAACTAACAAGAAGCCTATTTCACTGTAGCTATTGTGGACTGTAACTTGATGTTAGCAGTTGTTCACTATCTGTGTATAGGTTGAATCTATATATATAAAGAAGAGCGTGGGTGTGGGTGTTTGTATGTATGTTTCGCATAGGCTCCGCAACGCCTGGAGCGATTGGCACGAAACTTGGCACGCATACACCTTGCGGCCTGGCGACAAACACTGCGGGGGTCAGGCCCCCCTAGCACCCCTGGGGGTGGGGGTACGCAGGGGTCCCCGCGGGAAGACGGCCGAAAACGGCCGAAATTGGCGTCGAGTCCATAGTTTCCGGGGTCACCAAAGACGACCAGCGACGCTCCTGATGCCATTGGAGTCTGGGTTCGGCACCCCCTCGATGAGGGGGGCAAGAAGGGGTGCGAAACACAACATCTGCCATGCCCTGCTGGAACGCCTGGACCGATTGGTGCCAAACTCGGCATGCGGAAGCCTAGTGGCCTGGCCACAAACACTGTGGGGGTTAGGGCCCCCTAGCACCCCCAGGGACAGGGGTGCGCGGGGGTCCCACATGAAGACAGTCAAAAATGGCCAAAATCGGTATCAAATCCAGTTTCCGGGGTCACCGAGACAAATCCAGTTTCCTGGGCGACACTCCCGACGCCGGTGGAGTCCAGGTTTGGGGCCCCCTCGGCACGGGGGGTCAGAAGGGGTGCGAAACAAAATATCTGCCACGCCATGCTGGAACGCCTGGACCGATCGACACGAAACTTGGCACGCATACACCTTGCAGCCTGGCGACAAACACCTAGCGCCCCTGGGGGTGGAGGTACGCGGGGGTCCCCACATGAAAAACGGTCAAAAACGGTCGAAATCGGCGTCGAATCCACAGTTTCCGGGGTTGCCGGGGTGAGCGGCGATGCTCCCGAAACAGTTGGAGTCTGGGTTCGGGCCCCCCTCAGCGTGGGGGGTGAGAAGGGGTACAGAACAAAAGGTCCGCCATGCCATGCTGGAACGCCTGGAGCGATGCGCACCAAACCCGGTACGCGTATGCCTTGCGGCCTGGTGACAAACATTGTGGGGGTCAGGCCCCCCTGCTGCCTCCGGGGGTGGGGGTACAGGGGTCCCCGTATGAGAACGGTAGAAAACAGACAAAATCGGCGTCGGATCCGTAGTTTCTGGGGTCGCCGAGGCGAGTGGCGATGCTCCCGACGCTGTGGGAGTTCGGGTTCGGCCCCCCCTCAACATGCGGGGTGGGAAGGGGTGCAAAATAAGGTGTCCGCCATGCCATGCTGGAACGCCTGGAGCGATTGGTGCCAGACTCAGCACATGCGTGCCTTGCGGCCTGGCGACAAACACTGCAGGGGTCAGGCCCCCCCAGTGCCCCCGGGGGTGGGGTGCACAGGGGGCCCCATGTGAAAATGGTCAAAAATGGCCCAAATCGGTGTCGGAACCGTAGTTTCCGGGGTCACCGAGGTGAGTGGCGACGCTCCTGACGCGGTTGGAGTCTGGGTTCGGCCCCTGTCAGCATGGGGGGTGAGAAGGGGTGCAAAACTCAAACTCTGGAAGATCATTTTGTTACCCGGGCAACGCCGGGTAACAAAAAGCTAGTAATAATAATACAAATAGAATGTACCTACTGTATATGTGTCTGCCATATTATGACTCGTCTTCCTTTTTGCTATGATCACGGTGTTCTGTCCAGTTAGGTTTCTCCATGATGGACTGTAAGAAATACAGAAGAGTGGTCTAGAAGAGTGGTCTTCAAAGTCCTAGTCGGACTTTGAAGACACTGCACGTGCTTGCGGGAGTGGGGCAAAGGTTGTGGGGAAGGACCTGGCGGCTTCCAAACAGGAAGTTAGCTCTGATCTTGCAAGGAGCTATTTTTAGCATCAGGGAGGCCCTCCCCAAACTTTCTTCTCCCCCTAAGGACCCCAACCAGGTAGGGCACTTGCCCCTAAATGCCCGCGGCAGCACGATCGTTGCAGCGCAGCTGGCAGTAATGTCTGGGGCCACTTCTGGACCCTTAAGGGGAAATGGCCCAATTTTCTTCCTATGGTGGGTCATGACCAACCATTTGAAGAACACTGTCCTAGAACTTATTAAGGGCACAATCCATCCTGGAGTTAGGTTGGCACAAGTTCCTTGTGCTGGCCCAGGAGTGGTGCAAGCACACTAGAAAGCACATTTGTACCACTCTCAGGACGTAATCCTAACCTGGAGTTAGGCTAGCACACATAGGCCAGCAAAGGTTGGCCAGCACAAAGAACACTGTGAAGTGCGTTTGGACCACTCTCGAAGTCCGGGAGGATGGCACACGTCTGTGTGCTGGCCTCTCTGACTCTGAGAGTGGCCCAAACATACTTTATGGTGTCCCTTGTGCCGGACAAACTGTGCTGGCCTAACTGTGCTGGCCTAACTCCAGGTTAGAATTGCACCCTAAGATTTCATAATGAGTGAATATATACTCAAGAATTTACCCAGATTCCGACTCAGCACACAAGGCAGAAAAGCCAACCTGGCAAGTGTTCCCTGAAGCTTGAAAGTTTGGAGATCACTGCGGCTGCACGTCGGAACTGTCGCATTCTAAATATCATTGAATGCCAACCATCACCTGTGAAGTATCTACTTCTGCATATCGAATAACGGAAGCAAATTTCATTTGTGGTCCAACAGTTAAGTGAACGATTCAGGTAATGTTCCATAGTCGTGCAGAGAATAGTTGGAGAATGTCTGACATCAACATTCTTCGAAGCAGGACTTGGAGGAGAAATCCAAAGGGCACGTTTATTGCAGACGTGCCATTGTCACTAAGTAGACGTTCCTCAAAGCCTTTGCCTGTGGGCGTGTCCCAAGCCAAGCTGCCACCCAAAGAGCCACCACATTCCGTCTCCTGCCATCACTGTACATCAGCACCTTCACTGCAATGATGCCATCACTGTACATCAGCACCTTCGCCCCCCCCCCCCATGGAAGTGGGAAGTGCTTATGGCAGATGTACTGCTCTATAGCGCCCATAGCACACCTCCAATGTGGCTGTTTCCTTTAATGTGACCAGGCAGGAAGAATCTGGAGCAGAACCTCTCCAAGGAGGTCATATGAGAAGAGGTGTACAGGGTGGGTGGGGTAGCCAAAGGGGGGGGGGCTGGGGAGGTGGCAGGCAAGTGGGTCTGAGACTCTCACCAGATAGTGAATTCCTCCAGCCTGCTGCTCAACGAAGTTGTCCAATTAGGCTTCGTGGCTGGGCTGTCCCTGTGTAGTTCTCCTTGACAAGGAAATTGCCACACGTGGGTGGAGCATTACCATGACCTGGCCTGATATTCTGATGGTGGCTAGAAGTAGGGCATAGCTAAAGAAGGGCAGGGGGCTGTTCTTTTCCCTCTCTCACAACACCAGAACCTGGGGACATCCAGTAAAGTTGTGTGTTGGGAGAGTTAGAACAGATAAAAGGAAATACTTTTTCTTTACCCAATGGGTCATGAATCTGTGGAACTCCTTGCCACAGGAGGTGGTGATGGCATCTGGGAGGAAATGTTTGTGGCTATAGGCTATTATGGGTTGTGCAGCCTCCTTACGTTAGTAGTAGGCAACTTCAGAATGTCAGGTGCAAGGGAGTGGCAACAGGATGCAGGAATCTTGTTGTCTTCTTGTGTGCTCCCTGAGGCATCTGGTGGGCCACTGAGAGATACAGGAAGGTGGACTGGATGGCCCTTTGGCCTGATCCAGCAGAGCTCTTCTTATGTTCTTAATAGCACAGGGCAACAAACTTTAGTCGGCAACAAACTGAGCTTGATAGTAAAACTGTGAAAACTGTGGTATGTATGAATAATACCATCATATTATACACCATTCGATCTGGAATTTTCATGCAGAATGCAATGAAACAAACCAGAGTGTTTCATTCTACTAAAAGATATGGCAAACAATACAACCGTGATGTCACTTCCTGTTGTGATGTCACTTCTGGGGCATCGTTCTGCCCTCTGCACTGGGCTGCAGTTCCCTTCGCTAGGCCACTGGCTAGCGGTGCTGAAGAAACGGCCTGTGCAATTGGACAACAAACATTGTGACTGCTCTGCACACGACAGCCACGCTGTGCAGGCGCAATCCAGAGGTGGGCCAGCCTCCATGCAGCTGTGGCGACTCAGAACATCCCTCAACGTACCTCTGAAGGCTTCCCTCTATTCCGGTTCTTCGGTAATGAAGAAGGGCGCCGAAACCCTTCTGGAGGTGGATGCATTCTGGCAGGCAACAGGAGGGAGCCATGTGTCTCGTGCTTCCACTGCTTATTTTGTGTGCCGTGATTGCTGGCTATTACGATAACCCCACAGCCCCTCCAGGCTGGCTGGCTCATCTGTTAAAAATAACTATGCGCACGCGGCTGCGTCTCACTGCGAGGCAGACGTCGCACGGCTTCAGCGGCAACGGGAGGGCAGCGCTGCCGTCAGCCAACCCACTGCCGTGACTACCGAACACCATCTGCTCCACGTCACTTGGAGTTAGGCTATGCCTTGCTTGCGCTTTTGACCTTTCCCTTCGCTCGCAGCTCCGAGGCGGAGTCAAAGGGCTGTTGCCACTTGTTGTAACCCTCACCCTTTCTGAGGCTGCTTGTGCTACAACTCAGCTAAGCCAAATAACAAAAAAGCAAGCCAGATTTCTTCATTGCTGTGCCTCCCTCTCCCTGAGGCCTAGGGTGGAAAAGAATCATGGAAGGGACCCAAAAGGTCATCTACTCCAACCCGCTGCTTGTAGTAGGAAATCCTCCTAGAGCAGGGATGGTGGACCTTTTGGGCTTGTTGTTGTTCAGTCGCTAAGTCGTGTCCGACTCTTCGCAACCCCCTGGACCACAGCACGCCAGGCTTCCCTGTCCTCCACTAGCTTCCTCAGTTCCCCCAATTTCATGTTCATCGCTTCGGTGACACTGTCTAACCATCTCATCCTCTGCCGCCCCCTTCTCCTTTTGCCTTCCATCTTTCCCAGCATGAGGCTCTTTTGTAAAGAGTCCTCTCTTCTCATGAGGTGGCCAAAGTACTTGAGCTTCAGCTTCAGTTTTTGTCCGTCCAGGGAGCAATCAGGCTTGACTTCCTGTAGGATTGACCGATTGGACCTCCTTGCAGTCCAGGGGACTCTCAAGAGTCTTCTCCAACACCATAATTCAAAAGCATCTTTTGGGCTTAGTGTGTCAAAAATTCAGAAAATGCCTAACTTGACTCTGCTGGTGTGCCACACAAACACACCCCACCCCGAACTAAAGAGAAACAATTATTTACATATACAGTCCAACAATGTATGATACGATATATTATTTATAGAAATGTCAAATAATTTCATTGCAAGAATGAAATACGAGTAAAGCAAGCACAGTTGCCAGGTGTTGGTGAACTCTGGTGTGTCACTCAAAATGTGGGGGCGCGTCACCTTTGACACACGTGTCATAGGTTCACCATCACTGTCCTAGAGCATCTCCAGCAGGTGCCTATCAAGCCAATGCAGGTGCCTATCAAGCCAAACCTTGAAGGTCTCCAATGCGGTCTCCAAAAAGGATTGTGGCTGAGCTGCCGTTGGTTTTGTGGTAATTTCTATGAGTGTCAAAAAAAACATGTTTCCATTTCTGGCCATTTTTGATACTTGTTGAGAATGTTTTTGTGTGGTTTGATGTGTGGTTTTTCCCTTTGTTCCCTGGGCCGCCTTTTCTTCTCAAAGCCTTTTCCTTCTTGTTTGCTCCCACTGCCTTTCACCAAATTCGGCAAAATGAACATAACCATCACTGGATGAGCTTTTAGGACAGGTCTCTTATGCGCCCAGAGGGATGATCTGTTACATGAACAGAGACCAAGTGGCACAATTCAATGGGATGGCATGAACCGAAGATGGGTTAAAGGTTAAGGCACCTTTTATTGTGGGAGATCAGAAGACGTGGGAGAGGGGAAATCCAAAGTCAAATCTGATGCACTGTCTTCACAACACACACAACTAAACTATAAATGTAAGCAGTGGCGTCATGCAGCCGGAACGCTGGGCGGGAGGAATGGGTGAGTGGCAGCCCGCCCATTGCGTACCACTCCGTTTCGCCATCTTCCCCGCCTCATGCGGGGTGGGGAAGATGGCGAAATGGAGCGGTATGCAACGGGTGGGCTGCCACTCACCCGTTCCTCCCACCCAGCGTTCCGGCTGCATGATGCCGCTGAATGTAAGCTGTTTTTAGGCAGAAAGAAGGGGGGGAAAGGAGAAGGGGTCCATAATGGTGTAAATAGGGGGTTGGACAGCAGGGTGTAAGGAAATCAGGAGGGTTTCTGAGGCGGAGTAAGGACTGAAGGACCAGGGGTCTGGAGTAGAGCGAGGGAAAGAAGAGGAAGGAGCAGGTACCAGCAGCAGTGCAAGCCTGTCAGCACAATCCTAACCTGGAATTAAGAAGGTAAAGGTTTCCCCACGACCGAATGGTCTAGTCGTGACCAACTGTAGGGGGCAGTGCTCATCTCCCTGTCTAAGCCGAAGAGCCGGCGTTTGTCCAAGGACAAGCTTCCGTGGTCATGTGGCCGGCATAACTATACGTCGTAGCCGTTACCTTCCCACCCAAGTGGTACCTATTTATCTACTCGCATTTTTAGGTGCTTTCAAACTGCTAGGTTGGCAGGAGCTGGGTCAAGCAATGGGAGCTCACTCCATTGTATGGTCTCGAACTCCCACTCTTCCAGTCCGAAAGCCCAGCAGCAGCAGTTTAACCCACAGCGCCACCACGTCCCTTTTAACCTGGAGTTAGGCCGGCACAAATTAAGCTAGCAAAGTTTGGCCGGCAGAAGGGCCACAGTAAAGTGCATTTGGTCCCTTCTGCTGGCCAAACTTCGCTGGGTTAACTGTGCCAGCCTAACTCCAGGTTAGGATTGTGCTCTGAGACCCAGACCAAACATGCAGCTATTCTGTGGGAAAATGCATCCTTGGTCACATCTGTGGGTTGCAACTCACATGGGATTTGTGACCACACATTCACTACATTCCCCTGGATTAGGAGATACTGTACAGGCCAAGAGGCGCACGATGGAGTCGTCAAAGGGATAATGTCATGACTCATTAGGAAGCCAGTTTGGCTTTGGAGGAGCTAAGTGGCCAAAAGAAAAATGTAATCACCCTCCAATAAACATGTCAGTCTGCACGAGAGGAGTATTTAAGGACAGGCAGGGGCTGTCATAATGAGAAGATTATTTTGGCACTAAAAATAAGCCCTTTGGTCAC
Organism: Lerista edwardsae; assembly: GCA_029204185.1. Classification (NCBI taxonomy): domain Eukaryota; kingdom Metazoa; phylum Chordata; class Lepidosauria; order Squamata; family Scincidae; genus Lerista; species Lerista edwardsae. The sequence continues at coordinate 18,442 of JAJKFI010023436.1, read as the reverse complement.
CAAGTGCTGCTTGCCATTTAAGCAGAAGAAAGTACAGTTATAACTGTCAGAATTCTGCTACCGTTCCACATTTCCATCCAAGATCCTGGAGAGCTGGAATTGCAAAAGGATAAGCCACGATTAAGTGAGGAAACCCTCTGTTGCTCTTGTCCAGGCAGAGATCATGTGCATTCACACACATTTCCAACCCAGTTCAGAAGCCTCAGGTGCTACAATATCCTGCACAGAACATCTCTGTGAAAAAATAGCACCGCGCGTACAAATCATCGTGTCTGACAACTGCACACACATGTACTGTATATTTCATCACTGAATGAGTTGAGACAGGATGTTGTGATGGCAGCTGGCCTAGATACCTTTCGAAGGGAATGGGATACATGTACAGAGCACTGTTTCTCAAACTGTGGGTCAAGACCTACTTGGTAGATTGCCACCTGATGTCGGGGGGGGGGGTTGCAGAAAGCTGGGAGCAGCCATCTTGGAAGCAGCAGACCTCACTCTTATTCATGTTGTGAGTGTTAATGGTTTGAATTTTCAGTTATCATGGGGCCCCCACCCTCCAAGAACCCCCCACCCCACACTACCAAGAAGAACTCTTGTGATGCTGCACACAAAATGTGGCACCTGGAAATAGTTGGTGGTGACGTGATGACATCACTGCCAAATGCTTCAAGGAGGCCCATTTTGGACCATTCGGAGACAGGGGCAGGTGGGAGGGCCCAAGGCAAAGCTGCTCTGCTCGCCCCACTGACTGACAGCCCATAGGGATCCCAGCTGCAGCTGCAGGTGATATGCTCATTGTGCTGGTGTGGGGATGGCCCCCAAAATGCTGGTCCCAATGTGATGACATGGGTCACATGGGCGGCCGACACAGAGGGTTAGGATTGCACCCTTAGTGTGTTCTTAACACTTGCCAGCAGGGCAAAAATGAACTCCAACAAGGCTGACCAGCTCCCCTTTACAATGAGTGTGTGTCCTAACACACTTCCTAGAATTCTTTGGGCACTCAAGGGTTCCGTGGCACAGATTCACATGCTTTTCAGCATGGGTCTGAACGAGAAACGTTTGAAAACCCTCCCAGCCCTCAACCCAGCGGCGTCATGCAGCCAGAACGCTGCGGGGCGGGGAAGACGGTGAAACGGAGCGGTACGCAACGGGCGGGCTGCCGCTCACCCGTTCCTCCCGCCCAGCGTTCTGGCTGCATGACGACGCTGCCTCAACCCGATTAAAGATGGGAAAGTGGTGGTTGTCTTTGCGGCACTCAGTTCATTCAGACACCGCATTCAGCAGCCCGACGGCCCTCTGTTCTGTAAGTCTGCCTTCTGCATCGTTTCATATACTGTGGAGGAGGCGGCTCACACGCTATTTGTCACTGCAGCTTTACAGCCCACTCAGAACAATACAGATTGAAAAGGGCTTTGGATAAGATGAAAAGGCAACACACAATTGACTTTTCAGCACAACCTTAGCAGGCAAACGCAGGGAAGAATGGCTTTGAAAAGGAGATAGATATTTGCTGTTAGAAAAGCATGCTTTGCCAAAAGCGTAATTTTGGCACTGGAGATTACCTGTGAAGGCCTATATACAAAGGGAGCATCCGGAAGATTTCCTCCATCAATAATGTAGCTCTTGGATTAATCCGATGTCTGGTGAGATTCCACTTCAAAGAGCCCAGATACATTGTTTTCTGGCCTTGTCATATCGCATTTGTGGCTCCCTTTGCTTTAAGGTGGCACAACCCGAGAAGGAAACAATATTGGGGGAATCATGAATATGTTCACCACAGGCAACAAGCCTGCCATCTAAGGCTGGTCTGCACATGTCTTGAGGACAACACATGGGCTATGCCGCTTGGAGCTGTGTGTCGGCAGTGCCATTGTTGAATGGTCCCCTGTGGGGAAAAAAATTCCTGCAAGTTAAAAACAAAACAACACTAGAATAGCCCTGAAAAACGTTCCAGCCCAATGTCTGTACATTTCAATGATAGACCTTCTTTTTCTGCAGGATAGCATGCAAAAAGGTGATTCCCCATTAACAGGCTGATGTAGTGTAGTCCTCAAACTGTGGGCCCAGGGCCCACCAGTGGGCATGGCCCAATTTTTGGTGGGTCACGAAACTGAAAAGGTCGATAAGACTAGTGCATCAAGGGTCAAACAACCTGCTGCTTGTGGGGAGCACTGCTGCCCAATCACCATTATAGCCACAAAGGTTGAGCAGCTGCCAAAGCAAAACAGTATTGTACAACCTCATTCCCACATCAATTCGCCATAGGCTCACACATACACACACACACTCATATTCTCTTCTTCTCAACAGAGTGGCTTTGTGCTATAGCTAGGGGTGTGGCTTTCTGGTGATATTTTTCCAAAACATCTTGATTAAAATAGCATGTGGCGATGTTGTGTGTTTTTATTCTACCTTATCAATACGAGTTCTCATTTTTATTAATTTTAAATGCTTTAAAAGTGTACTAGGTAGATGATGATGTAGGTGATATTGTCCACAAATGCAGCCACAGTATTATTTCTGATTGGGAAAGTCGTCCATTTTAATTTCTGGAAAATACCCTAAACACCAAAATGTGATGCTTGGTGTTTTTATTCAGATATTTTAACCACCAAAAGGTGGTTGTTAAAGCCCAAAAGGCGCTTTTCACAACAACAACAACAACAACACCCAGCCCGAACTATAGCATTTCCCCTTGCTCAAAAGAGTACCTGGAAGCCCCGGGCCAGGTAGGACGTACCTGCCCTTAGGCCCCGCCCTGTTCTAGTTTCCAGGAAGGGCCACGTCGGCCAGGCTCCTCCCACGTGTCAGTTGATTTTGCCTTCATCACACGGGACGGAGGCCCACTTTAGCCACTCCCCTGTTGCAGCAGTGATCTGAGCTGTACATGAATAGGTGCCCACAGGGAAAATCTGCCCTGGAACGCTGGATAGTGGCCAATGGCACCGCTCAGGGGGAGGGGGGAATGCGGAGGAGATGAAGGTGAAAGGTGCAACAAGCAAACGTTTATGGTGGGGATAAATTAACAATAGGGGAAGGACAACAAAACCAAGCAATCCAGTGCTTCTTAGCAATGCACACCACGAGGTTCGAGGTTCTAAACGTAAGTGGTTGCTAGTACAGAGAGAGGAGAAGGAAAGGAAAGAGGAAATGCCTTAAGGAGAGGGGGTGCATAATGCTGCAAGCATGGAGATCGAAGAGAAGTCGGATGTTGAGGAATTAGAGGATCACCCAGAGTTGTGCAAATGAGTCTCAAACTTCAAGGCAAGGCAACTTCAAGCCCCTGTCCCAGATTCTGTTCTGCAGCGTGAGAACACGCAGATCTTGACCAGTAGCTTCACCAGTGCAGGTCTGAGTTGACACCTCCCTGCTGGGGAGGATTACTCCCAAGTTCCTTTACCTGGATGAGACCTCCAGAACTGCCCCCCCCAGATGCATCAATAGCCATTTTGGATTCGCAGCATTGGTACAGGGGGCCGGGAGAATAGGATTGGACAGTCAGGGGCGGACCTAGTCAAAATGGCGCCCATGGCACCTAATGAAAGTGTGCCCCCACGGGGCACGCAATGTCATGACGTCACAACATCGTGACGTGGTGCCATGCAGCACCCCCCTCTAAGAAGCTGGAGGGAGTGCCGCATCACGACATGCACCTTCCCCCACCCATCCATTACTTTAAAGGGCATCTTTAAAGTAGCCTAAAAGCCAGCTCTATAAGCTTCATGGATATATAAGCTTCATAACTTTTAAGGTTATGGTGAGCTCAGCCTTAGTTCTTTTGTAGTTGGTTCTTTATGTTTGCTGAGTACAGTTTGAAATCCCTGTGTCTCCACTTTTAGCAATCTGCATCAGTGTCTGAAAAAGCCACATGTGAGCAGAGACCATCATGCAATGCTTCCAATTTGCCTATATAACTGGGGGGTGGGTGGGCACATGCTAATCTCCCATGCAAATTAGAAGCCTGCTAAATAGTGGTGGCTGGTGCTTCCCCCGGGGTAAGAGGACAAACATCCCCTTGCCCCATGGAGGCTCCGCCTGCCTCTCAACCTGCGCTGGGTACACTGTGCCCTGAGTCACATCACTGACCTGGGTTGCGCTCTCTTGGCTGGGACCCAGCACCACACTTCCAATAGAAAGAAATGAAAAGGTTGGTCAGGCGGCAGCCGAGGCCCCGTGTAAATCTCGCACTGAATTATCAGCGTAGCCTCCCCTGTGTCCTGGGATACAAATGCCTCGCGGTGCTGGTCACGGGACCGACTTTGCTCAGCAACAGCAATCAGCGTTTTTCAGCTCCACAAATATCCAGGTTTTGATCTAGGCTATCCCAATAAACCCTCCTTCAGAAGCAATTGTGCAAACCACGTTCATTTGTCGGTATTGATCCGTTTGGCATAAAGTAATTTTGCGCTCAAGATTAGTTTGTTGTTTCTTCCGCTCTTCAGCTCAAACCACAATTTTAACCCCTTTTGCTCGGACAGGAATGATCAATTTGTTTGACGGTGGGGAGGTCTTTATCATTCTACCAATGATGCGACAGAGCAACACTGGTAGAAATGCAATCTCCAGGGCATCAGAAAATGGGTGACCCAGAGCCAGAAGCATACTTGCCACACAACACAATCAGTTTGGGGGCGCTCAGCCCCACCTACTCCTAAGGATTTCTCTCCCAGCTCCCTTTGGAATCTTGCAGAATCAGTCAACATCTGTCGTCAGTGAGTGGTTCCCTGCTTCGAACAGACCTGTTCACCTCTCTTTCAATAGGATGCTCTTCTCAGGAGTCAATGAGTAGCAAAACAGCAATTAGCCAGCAAAGGATTTAATTGATGGAAGTGAAGAGAAGGTGTACCTGGCCTATTGATGCCAAAAGGACTCATCGGAAAACTCCCAAGAGTCCACTACATTTGTAAAGTCTTAGGGCACAGTCCTAACCAGCTTTCCAGCACCAGGGTAAGGGCAATGCAGCTCTGAGATAAGGGAACAAACATTCCCTGACTTTGTGGAGGCCTCCGTGACTCTGACTGCACTGCAGGATGCAGCACAGGCCCCATTGACACAAATGTGCCAGTGCTGGAAAGTTAGGATTGTGCCCTTAGAGACTGATCTTTATGCAAGGGAGAAATCCCATTGCCTGCAACAGCCTGATGGAAGGCTTTTCCCTCTCTCCCAACACCAGAACCAGGGGGCATCCACTAAAACTGAGGGTTGGGAGAGTTAAAACAGATAAAAGGAAGTACTTTTTTACCCAGCGGGTAGTTAATCTGTGGAACTCTTTGCCACAGGAGGTGGTGATGGCATCTGGTCTAGATGCCTTTAAGAGGGGATTGGATGGATTTCTGGAAGAAAATTCCATCGTGGGCTATAGGCAATGATGGGTTGTAACCCCCTTACATTAGTAGTAGGCTACTTCAGAGTACCGGGTGCAAGGGAGTGGCAACAGGATGCAAGCATCTTGTTGTCTCGTGCCTCCCTGATGCACCTGGTGGGCTGCTGTGAGATACAGGAAGCTGGACTAGATGGGCCTTTGGCCTGATCCAGCAGGGCTCTTCTTATGTTCTTATGAAAGAGTGAACTGGTCAGAGGCACATCCAGGGGATTGAAGGTGGCTCTTCACTCACAGAAAGAACAGTCATGCAGCATCCGAGGATGGAAGTAGACTTCATGGGAGGTGCCTGAATGCCACTGAAAATAAGACCACCACATCTCTGATGTGAGATCCCGATGCTGTGGGTTCCCCTTCTGTTCCATTAGCATCCCCCTGGAGAATTTCCCACCCCTGGGTGCCTCACAGGAAGTAGGATTTCCTGTGTAAGTCAATCCACACTGGTCAGTGGCATTTCTACATGGAGGGCAAAGCTCTAAGTTTTGCAAGAAGCCTGACCTTGCAGTGGAAATCACTCCTCTCCTGCACCGTTTTAGCCAATCCTCACAGGGAACAGCAACATCTTGGCGTTGCTTACTGGCTACAGCAGCAAGGGAGAGGAGGGATTGACATGACAGGGTAAGGCTCCTTGCAAAACTTAGAGCTTTGCCCTCCCTGTAGAAACGCCTCTGACACTGGTAGGTTTACTAGTGGAGTTGGGGAAGCTCCAACTCATGTTGTGCGTTCTCTTCGACAGTACCAGATCACTCACCTTCAGTGGTGTCATTCAAATGATTTAGGAACAGGAACTCACTTTTGATTGGCACTTGTCGGGAGCCCGGAACCAGCCACGGAGCCCGTTAGGATCCGGAACGCCCATTCTGGTCTGTTCCCCCTGAATGACATCACTGCCTTCGCCCCCCTAGGAATCCGGAGTCGCTCCCTTTAACCCTCTGAGTGCCAGCCAACCAAGAAGAAAAGCTCTTTGCAGAGGAATTGGGAGGGGGGAAGAGGGAGAGTGAAGTGGGCGGAGTCAGCCCTTATTTTAACTAGTGGAACTGAGTTCCCCCGCGTTCCCCCTGCATGACATCACTGCTCACCTTCCAAGCTTCTGCTGCTCTCGAAGAGCTTCGGAATCCTTTGTATCTATCCCTGTATTTTTGCATGTCCTGAAGGAGGTTCTGCAATTCAGGAGGCAGCAAGGATGAGCAAGCCTAGCTGCTCTGTCAAGGGAGATCTTCCTTTGAACCATGAGGAAACGGCAAGGAACATGGCTGCGGTGGTGCAATCAACAACTTGTAAAGGGATCACAGCTACCACATGTTGCCAGCTCCTTTGGTCCCTCCCAGCCATAGTACCTGGGACAGTGTGCCCTTTGCCCAGCCCTTAGTCCTGCCAATGCTTTCATCTTCTGTCAGAGGCAGATCTAAGGGAGGGCAAAGCTCTAAGTTTTGCAAGAAGCCTTACCTTGCAGTGGAAATCACTCCTCTCCTGCACCGTTTTAGCCAATCCTCACAGGGAACAGCAACATCTTGGCGTTGCTTACTGGCTATGGCAGCAAGGGAGAGGAGGGATTTACATGACAGGGTAAGGCTTCTTGCAACACTTAGAGCTTTGCCTTCCCTGTAGATCCGCCTCTGTCTTCTGTTCCAAGGAATGCACGAGCTCTTCAGACTTTTATCAAGACTGCTCCGTGAAACAGCAGCCAGGCTTTCCCCAAAGACAGCCTGCCCAGAATTGCCTGCCTTTCCCTGCAAGGGGCAACCACAGGAGAGGCATTGGCTATAGATTGTTTCCATTAAAGCACTACCTGGAGCCTTCTAAAATGAGAGCCCATATTCTGTCTCCTCCTTCTTGGAAACCAGGGAAATGCTGAAATGGGGAGGAGTTTCTACATAGGCTCCTCCCACATGGCCTGGGAAAGACTTGTCACCAATGGAAGCCTTTTCCTCATGGGAAAGAGCAACTGCAAGGGAGGGGCAAGCAAAGTAGGACCACAGCAGGGGCCACAAGTTAAAAGTCCATGGCATGGTCCCAATATATACAATGTGTAGTTTGACCCTCAGAAGGCAGGTATATGGAGGCCTGTGGATAGGGATAGGTTTTTCGATGGTCAACACAGAATGCTAAATAATGAGAATTTCTACAGAAAATGCTACACAAAACTAAATTTAGGTCATAAGGCAAAAAACCACCGCTTTTGCTTATCTTTGACACAGTTTGACACAAATTTAGATCAATCTCATAAAACTAACACCTCTTTTGTTTATTTTTGACACCGTTTTGAGAAATCCACAAATAGTTTTCAGTAAGGGATCAGGAAGAGGAGTGGCAGAAACAGGAGGAAGCTTGCTTAAACTTGCATGAACACGCATGTTCATTGTTCACAGTGCATGCTGGGGCATGCTGGAATGTGGAAGTACTAAGTAGCTCCAAGCAGCAACCAGAGTGCAGACTTGCGAAATTTGGTATTATTTCGGGCTGGGGTGCGTGTGCCAGTAATTGCTTGCCTTTGCAGGGCCATTCACCCTTATTTATTGTGCTAGTTGTACAATTTGCAATAAAAATTGGATGAAAACACATAACACCACAATTTGCTATTTTAATCAAGAACTTTTGGGGAAAAAATATCACCCCAAAACCTCACCCTCACCTGTGGAGCCATCAGTGGGACTTGATCTACCTTTACATGCTGATGGTGTCCTTATTGGTCAACCTGCACCTTTCCAGAGGCTTTTTTCCATCTTTGTTCCGTATCTGACCAAAGTCACAAATGCTGATCTGCTTTCCTTTGCCTCCACAGGGCCGCTGCTTGCATCCTCCGGTGGAAGAGAAGCCAAAGATGTTCCACATTCAAGCCATGCATCAATGTCAACTTTACTGAATATATTACGTTAAAAAGTGTTGTAGCCAATAAACCTTGCAATTACGGGAGTGGAGGGGAACCACTCTAGTGGTTCCTGCTGATTAGTAATTGTGCCTGAGCTTCTTTCAGTCGGCGGCCAGACATTTGACCTCGGAATACAGATTCTGCCTGTTCTTGATGACTTGTTTAAGCCCCATCATCCTAGCGTGAGTTTCAGCACAGTACTACAAAGCCCTTCCCATTTCGGGGGGGGGAATACTGGGAGGTGTGCCACAGCACAGATGTGAATCAGGAGAACAATGAAGTTCTTGTGAGGATGCTCAGGATTACATCAGGATTACATTTTCATGACCAGGATCATGATCTGCTGCGGCAATTTCCTCATCCACACAGGTTGCACAGACCGTTGATGAGGAAGAGAATAGGAAAAGCAGATTTTTATTTTTACCTTAGGTTTTATACACTAGAAAGAAGAATTAGGACTAAAATACATGTGACAGGCAGGTCCATGTTTCTTTAAAACAGTGGTATTCAAACTTTTTAGACTGGGACCCACTTTTTTGAATGGCATTTGTGTCGGGACCCACCAGAAGTGATGTCATTAACGTGGAAGTGATGTTGTGGCAGGAAGTGACATCAGCAAGCAGGAAGGGCTGTCATTGTAACCTAATAAAATGACACTCCTGAAATGCAAATTGACATTCTTGGGCTGCAGCAGTTGGGTAACCAGGAAACATCCCTGACAGAAAGCAAGATGAGGGCAAAATATGATGTAAAAGCAGTGAACTAAAAACAATTTAAAAAACAAAAAAAACCTCACTTGAAAATTCAAACTGTTAACACTCACAAAAGGAATATACCAAGAGTCAGGTCTGCGCCCAGCTTTACGTGACACATCTGACATCAGGTTGCGAGCCACCAAGTGAGTCCCGAAGCACAGTTTGAATAACACTGCCTTAAAACTTATTTTGAACACGCACAAAAAGCTGGTGTGGCATGCTGACCTTGAGGGTGGAGGATGACGGGTGAGGGGCTGGTTAACTCTTTCTTACCCTGTCATGTAATAAAAATCACCCCTTCAGGGTCAAATCCTATCCAATTTTCCAGCCCTGACATAGCCATTCCAGTGGATTGTGTTCTGCATTCTATGGTGGAGGGAAAGTCAGAGGTATGACTCCTCCTCAAGGTATGAGAACATTTGTTCGTTTCCCTTGGGGCTGCATTGCAGCAGCGTCGGCCCAGAAACCTGGATGGGATTGGGTCCTCCATTGCATTTCTTCACACCTGTCCTGGCGCACTGAAAACGATGCTTGGAATGGATAATGTTGAGCTGAAAAATGATCTGGAGGGGAGACGGATCAAGCACTTTTGCTCCAATTTGCAGCCTTCCTGGCCCTTAGTGTAGTTTTAGGAAAAGATGCCATTGATTCATTGGTTGATTGACTGGAATATGGGGATTTTTTTAAAGATAAAAATAAGGATGTCTTTTTTTCCCTTCTGGAAATGTCTACCTATCTTGAAGACAGGTGTGCTTATTTATGATGCAGTTTCTAGAGAAAGTTGATGTGAAATGTCCCGTTTGCAATATCTGAACAAATATGCAACAATTGTGTATATTCTTGGAGCCCAGAAGCCCCTTGCCCCAAATCCTGTTGTCCCAAGGTAGCCTGTGCCCATCATCTGTGCTACTCCCATCACTCAGTTTCTTAAAAATGATTTCCATTCCTTCTCTACTCAATGCTCTATTCATTGCAATATAACAGACGTAACATGCAAGTAACAGAACTGTGCTACGTAAAGATGTCTGCAAATCTGCTCTCTGTCAAGGGCATACATTGTGCAGATCTGGTTTTTGTTTCAGAAATAGAACTCCACCAACTTTCCCTGTATTGATTATTAAAACAAAAAGCCTTTTGAACACATATGCATGACGGGAATGTGCAACCTCCTGGTTTTAGAAATAGGCTACCTCACAATGCCATGTGCTAGGGAGGGGCAACAGGATGCATGTGTCTTGTTGTCTTGTGTGAACCCTGAGGCACCTGGTGGGCCACTGTGAGATACAGGAAGCTGGACCAGATGGGCTTTGGCCTGATCCAGTGGGGCTGTTCCTATGTTCCTACAGTACAAGTCTGAAGAAGACCATCTGGTTCAGGTGGCTGTCAAAGAGAAATGCTGTGGAGAATCTTGACTACCCACCAGTATGTTTACTTCAGAATTTACCTCAGAATGCCAGATGCAAAGGAATGGCAACAGGGTGCAAATATCTGGTTGTCTTGCGTGCTCCTTAAGGCATTTGGTGGGCCACTGTGAGATGCAGGAAGCTAGACTAGATGGGCCCTTAACCTGATCCAGCTGGACTCTTCTTATGTACTTAAGGCCCAGATTGGGTTGCAAATTATTATAACTCCCTCCTCACAGACAGGATAGCAAATTCTCTTTTATTTACCTCATATTTCCCTCAGAAATTTCCCTCAGAAATTTATCTCAGAATGCCAGGTGCAAGGGAGTGGCAACAGGATGCAGGCATCTTATTTTCTCACGTGCTCCCTGGGGCATCTCATGGGCCACTGTGTGATACAAGAAGCTGGACTAGATGGGCCCCTTTTGGCCTGATCCAGTAGGGCTCTTCTTATGTTCTTACGCAGAACTGCAAAGATAGCTGCAAGCACCATGTTTCTGAGTTCTGCATTATGAAAGAGGGAGAAAAGCTGCCTTCTTTTCACCTGACTTCATTTTAGCACCTAGCATTAAAGAGAATTAAAAGAGAATTTGTTAACAAGCCCATATCGATGGATAGAGTGTAAGGTTTGACATTCATTGACGGTGGGAGGGAAGAACCTCCATTACAAGAAATATTTGATGGCTGTCAGTAAGAATGGGTCCATTTCTTATCTGTAGTGTATGTAGTAGTAGGTCTTTCTGATTGCACCCCGGCCCTGTGCATAGACAACAGAACATAATATTAGCAATAATTTAGTGCACTTGTTCTGCCGTACTTTATTAACTCTCTTATTATTGTTTAAGTATTGATTTGCACATGGCAAGGGTGCATCCATCTTCTAATTTGTCTGACAAATTAATTCAGCCGTGCTGATGCTCAAACCTGTTTGGAGAAAATACAGATTGGCTCCGCTTCTCCTTGCTGCAAATATCTCTATCTCTGCTTTTGCAGTACGTTGTGCCCAGTTTCCCCCAAGAACTGGCAAGGGCAGGTGGGCATTTTGCCCAGCCAGGAGCTCTGCAGGAAACTTCTGGATAATGGGAACAACAACAATCATGTTAGAGCAAATTAGAAATGCTCCAGTATTTGGGGTACTACCAAAGGCTTACTGGAGCTTCAGCGATGCCGAAGAAGGAGATCTTGGCAAAAACCGGCATATAATGAAAAGAGGCTGTTGTCAAGCCTCATTTATATTAATCAAAGCTTGCCTGAACTTAGTATCATAGTGGTTTCAAGCCCCTCACCCTTGTAGTGGGTATAAACTACTTGGAGGGGCAGCATGAGGTTCCCAAGAAGAATAGGATCCTGAAGCAACGGGTACCTTCCTCCCCAGTCAGCCAATATCTGGATAGATTGAGTACAAGGGTAGAAGGCTACCTTCGAGTGCCAGATGTAGGGGAGTTGCAGCGAGATACCAATAGCTGGTTGTCTTGTGTGCTCCCTGAGGCAGGGACGGCAAGCCAGGATAGCAAATTCTGTGTTATTTATCTCATATTTCCCTCATAATTTTACCATAGATATTTACCTCAGAATGCCAGATACAAGGGCGTGGCCACAGGATGCAGGTATCTTGTTGTCTCGTGTGCTCCCTGAGGCATCTGGTGGGCTATTGTGAGATACAGGAAGCTGGACTAGATAGGCCCTTGGCCTGATCCAGCAGGGCTCTTCTTATGTTCTTAAGGCCCAGGTTGGGCTGAAAGTTATTATAGCTCTCTCCCAACAGACAGGATAGTAACTTCTGTGTTATTTAGCAAATACTTCCCTCAGAATTTTACCATAGATATTTACCTCAGAATGCCAGATACAAGGGAGTGGCCACAGGATGCAGGCATCTGGTTGTCTCGTGTGCTCCCTGAGACATATGGTGGGCTATTTTGAGATACAGGAGGCTGGACTAGATGGGCCCTTGGCCTGGTCCAGCAAGGCTTTACTTATGTCCTTATGCCCCTCCCTGGGCAATGAACTGTTAGCAACAATACAGGGCAATTCACCACCCCCTTGAGCCAATGCAAGCCACTTGTGTAGGCCGTGTGCTGTCGCGTATGTGCAGTAAAGCACATGTGTGCCAGCGCAACAATGCAGGGCTGACGCAGGAAGTTGTGTCGATCCTGCAACACCACCACAATTGACAGGTAAGTCGGTCCTGCGCTGGCCGGATTCGGCCAGTGTGGGGCCATTTCTGGGTGGGGTGATGGTGGGATGGAGGGCAGAACATGGGGAAGGCATTCCTGCAGGCAGGGTGGCACAGAGAGGGGGTGGAGCCTGAATCTGGCTGCTAGGCTGCATACAATCCCGCATCCCTGGGCCACATGGCCTCGATTCAGGCTCATCAGACTTGCGCCTGCTGAACAGCAGACGCCGATCTGAGGATCCCCATTGGCCCATCCCCAGGACAGGAGGACAAATGTGCGGGCCAACCAGCCTGCTTGTTCCAGCGCAGGTTAGGATTGCGCCCATAGTCTTCTTACTGTGTTACCTCAATGTGATTGAGAAGAAAGGCCTTCACAAAGAGTTGGTGCTTGGTTTTAATGGCTGCTTGAGTGTGGCTATAGGAGGTACTACCACAATCCACAGATTATTGAATGCAGCGGAACATTATTATAAAAAAAACAATAGCCAAACAGCTGAGTAAAAGAGCAAACTAATGAAATTAGACTAATGAATTAGAAACTAATGAATTAGAACAAACTAATGAAAAAAATGGAGCTTGCCTGTTCAGCCTATCTCTGAACAGATAGGAGTGGGCTTTCGTCCTGCTGGTGGGCTATAAGCCTCTGGATGGCCACAGTGAGAAGCAGGATGGTAGACCCTAGGTCTGATCCAGCAGACTTATGAGATCTGGTTCATCCTGTCCTCAGGGTTGTTGTTTCATGCCACTAGCAGTATCCAGCATGCATCTAAATCCATTCCCACTTACAAGTGCTATTGTAGAAGTTGTATTATACCAGCTCTATTTGTGTCACGCTAAAATCCCTCGATCGTCAGAGGATTGAATGACTGCTTCGGCCTTGTCGTCTCTTGATTGACTGACAGGTTGACACAATGAGTTCCTCTTATTGACTGATTGTGTTCCCCAGTTGGGAAATTGCATGTTTCACTGAGTCCTCAGCAAAGATTATCTTCCTTTGTATTGTTTTGCCGCCTTGGCTGATGTTTCACAAGGCACACTTAATGCCTCTTTAAAAAGAATTCTCCCCCCCACACACACACACCAACACCCACGGTTCTTAAATAGGGAGAAATATAAGATGCAGGAACTCATTTGTCTTTGGGTGAAATGCAGGGAGGGAGCCACAGGTCTCCACATCCACAGGCACCAGCAGCACCACCACCAAAAATTGAAAGTGATTGAAACTGAAAATGAAATTGATTAGCCAATTTCCCAATGACACTGATCAAACAAGAGGAAGGACTTCTCAATGGGTCATGAGAACTGCAGTGCCACGCACCTGCTCAGGCTAAAGGAGCTCCCCTGAGTGTGCCCAGGTCCTTGAGATTTGTGATGGAACATCAGGATCTCTTACAAAGCCCTCAAAAGTGCCCTCCTCCACTGCTGGCTCCTCTTGCCCCGCCTCCTCCATTGTGAGGGCACCCTGTTACCTTGGGGGGGGGCTGCCCTGATGTATGCCTCTGGCATAGCACCCTGACCAGGCTGTAGTCAAAGGATCACTTCTCCCCATTTCAGTCCTCCTCTTTGTTTATATAGGAAACCTCCTGGAAATCTCTAGGTGGTCCAACCCCAAAGCATCCCATCCTCATGAACAGCCTTGGCAGAATCTGGGAGCTTCATGCTCTCCCCCCCCCCCACTAGGGAAAAGCCAGCCAGTTACATTTCTGACCCCAGCCACAGATCCTGTCCCATTCACATGTGTGGTCTGATCATCTGTTGAGCTTGTATCCAGACCCTTTTGCATAGCAGGCTAAGCCCAGTGAAGTCTCCTGCCGAAGGGACAATGTCTAACTTTCCCTCATATCTTAATCCAGTTGTCATTATCTCAACCACAACACAAAAATGCCCCACAATTCCCCTGAGAACCAAGAATGGCCCAGCAAGAGCTGCCCACACACAACAGATTGACCAAAAAAGCTCAAATGTTTGCATGTTTTTTGCCTATGGCCAGAAAACTCTTCTAAAATATGGCCCCAGGATCCCATCCCCCATTGCTCATTCTTCCCCACTTTGGTGCATTTGGGAATTGGTCCACCTGCGCTGAGTGACACGTGCCCATCTCTGTGTCTGAGGTGAGCCATTGGTGGCCTGAGGGCTTACATGGGTGAAAATAAATATTGTTTTACTTACCTCTCGTTTTGCCCCTCCACCATAACAAATAGTGTGTGCCTTTGTGCTGCAACCACATGGGCACTAGTGGCAGGGGATAGGATTGGGGTCTTCGGTTCCAATCCTATCCCCCACCATTAATGACAGTGCAGCTGTACTGATGGAGTGTGTGCTGCATCCGATGGTGGGGAGGGCAGTCAAGAGGACTGCCAGAGGTAAATAAAAATATTTCCTAGGCGGCTGGTGTAAATCCAAGGAGAGAAAAGGGGCATGGTAGGTTGGAAAAGAGGGGATAGGATTCTGGCTCATGCTGGTGCAACTGAGATCCACCGCTCCCTCCCCCTCCCTGTCCATGACCTGCATCCACAGCCAACTTACCACAAATAGTGGAGCTGTTCTGTGCCGCATCGCTATGTATTTGCAGTAGAGGCTCAGAAGTCCGTCACTGCCAAGGGTCTTCCACTGCTGGAATCATGCTGGTGGAGTTTCTTTCTCCCCTCCTAGGCAACACTTAACGCATGGCTGAAAGGCAGTTCTGGAAAAGCCGAGATGTGGCATGCTGCTATAGCCCTTTGCACTGGAAAGATTCCATGTTCTGTGTCCATTTCATTGAGTATCAGGAACTCTGAGCAGCAAGGGCACTGCATGGCCCTGGGCCGAGAGCCTCTTGGCCACCTGCAGTCCTTCAACTGGAGGTTCCAGGGACAGCCCCAAAGCCTTTGGTATGCAAAGCATGTGTGCTACCACTGAGCTGTTTCCCTTCGGAGTAAAACACTTCAGCTCTATTTGCACTGCAGGCCTCAGAGGGTTTAACATTCATTTCCTCTTATCTCCCCAGGGAACACTTCGGATTGAATTTCTATGAGGGGCGTTTGGTGTGACTGATGGAGTTCCCAGCCCCTCATCAATGGGCACGAGACCAACATGCATTTGTCACGCAGCGCTCCTTCCAGAGGGACCCAAAGCTCACACCTGTCACCAGGATCTGTATTATCACACAGGATGATACCAATTCGCCTATGATGCTACCAGTGGCGTTTCTACAGGGATGGCAAAGCTCTAAGTTTTGCAAGAAGCCTTACCTTGCAGTGGAAATCACTCCTCTCCTGTACCGTTTTAGCCAATCTTGGCGTTGCTTACTGGCTACAGCAGCAAGGGAGAGGAGGGATTTACATGACAGGGTAAGGCTTCTTGCAAAACTTAGAGCTTTGCCATCCCTGTACAAATGCCTCTGGATGCTACAACACCTTGCAGTGAATCTCCTTGGCCTCATTAACACCTGCCATTAAGATGGCACAGGGCTTGGAAAGAGATAGTGGCCATTCTCTGTGACTCTTTCTAGGTCAGGTGGCTGTAAACTTGGTGGTGAGTGATGAAGAGGGACCAGAGGCAGATCTAAGGGGGGGGCAAATCTGTAAGTTTTGCAAGAAGCCTTACCTTGCAGTGGAAAACACTCCTCTCCTGCACTGTTCTAGCCAATCCTCACAGGGAACAGCAACATCTTGGCATTGCTTACTGGCTACAGCAGCAAGGGAGAGGAGGGATTTACATGACAAGGTAAGGCTTCTTGCAAAACTTACAGATTTGCCCCCCCCTTAGATCCGCCTCCGAGAGGGACTCTCAGATGAATGAGAATCTCCTCACAATGCTGCTGGACGGAAGCTGCTGAAACCAGGATGAGGTTTCTCAGTAGTTTCTCAGACTATTCGTTGAGGGAAAGGAAGTGGAGCTTCTCTTCCATAGCATATGCACGTATTTTTGGTCCACTTCAGGGTGCACATGAGCTCCTTGCCTTCAAGAAAGCTCAGTGAGATTTGAGTAAAAGAATATAGGAAGAGCCCCACTGGATCAGGCCAAAGGCCCATCTAGTCCAGCTTCCTGCATCTCACAGTGGCCCACCAGATGCCTTAAGGAGCATGCAAGACAACCAGATATTTGCATCCTGCTGCCATTCCCTTGCATCTGGCATTCTGAGCAGTGATGTCATCCGGGCGCACCAGGAACTGGAACGCCCGGAGGATTGGCAGCCCTCCGCCCCTATGGCGGAGGCCAGCCACTCCTCCCTGTGCCTCCCTGCGCCTGGAATCGCTCTATTTCAAAGCGATTCGGACACACAGGAGGGCGGGTGGGCGCAGGAACAGCTCGCCCGTCCTTGGGAGAGGCGGCGCGGCCTGGGCCCGTCCGCAGAACAAGCGGAACGCCATACCAGCCCATTCCGCCCGGATGCCACCGCTGATTCTGTAGTAAATTCTGAAGTAAACATACTGGTAGGTAGTCAAGATTCTCCACAGCATTTCTCTTTGACAGCCACCTGAATCTGATGGTCTTCTTCAGACTTGTACTGTAGGAACATAGGAACAGCCCCACTGGATCAGGCCAAGGCCCATCTGGTCCAGCTTCTTGTATCTCACAGTGGCCCACCAGATGCCTCAGGGAGCACGCAAGCCAACCAGGTATTTGCATCCTGTTGCCATTCCCTTGCATCTGGCATTTTGAGGTAAATTCTGAAGTAAACATACTGGTGGGTAGTCAAGATTCTCCACAGCATTTCTCTTTGACAGCCACCTGAATCTGATGGCCTTCTTCAGACTTGTACTGTAGGAACATAGGAACAGTCCCACTGCATCAGGCCAAGGCCCATCTGGTCCAGCTTCCTGTATCTCACAGTGGCCCACCAGATGCCTCAGGGTTTACACAAGACAACAAGCCACATGCATCCCTAGCACATGGCATTGTAAGGAAGCCAATTCCTAAAACCAATGCCTTAAGGAACACACAGGACAACTAAATAGTGACATCATGTTGCCACTCCCCTGCATCAGGCATTCAATTTCTGAGGTAAATTTTTGAGGTAAATAATAACTTGCAACCCAATCTGGGTCTTAAGAACATAAGAAGAGCCTTGTTGGATCAGGCCAAGGCCCATCGAGTCCAGCTTCCTGTATCTCACAGTGGCCCACCAGATGCCTCAGGGAGCACACAGGACAATAAAATCTCTGCATCCTGTTGCCACTCCCCTGCATCTGGCATTCCGAGGTAGCTTACTTCTAAAATGAGGAGATTGCATCATCCATCATGGCCTGTAGCCTGCAATCCAGAAATTTGTCCAATCCCCTTTTAAAGGCACCCAGGCCGGATACTTCCTGTGGTAAGGAGTTCCACAAGTTAATTAACTGCTGGGTAAAAAAGTATTTTCTCTTCCAACACTCAATTTAAGTGGATGTCCCCTGGTTCTGGTGTTGTGAGAGAGGGAAAAGAACATGCCCTCCACTGCCGGATTTTATCCCCCTGCTTCAGCTGAGCAGCCCGAAATGGGGCTGATAGATTCCCATGCACAAAATAGCTGGTAGAGAGTTGAGATGCTCCATTGGAGGCAGTGGGGCTTTTCCCAGAGGAAAGGGATAAATGTCCCCTTCTCCCAAGGAGTCTCTGGCGGCTGCCTGGCTACCACTGAATGCCGTGGTAGCTGTTTGGCTAACACTGAGCCCATGGCACCCAGGTAGCTCAGGATTGGGCTGCGGGGCTTCTGGAGGTGCACCCCCATGTGTTCTGGAAACCAAAACTTTTTTTTTAGTGGGGAGGGGCAAGCTGAATGGCACTTTTCATGTGCTCAGAGGCATTTCAGTGTATTTCCCCTGAAATTAATAATTATTGAATCCTGTCTGTCTGTCTGTCTGTCTGTCTGTCTGTCTGTCTGTCTGTCTGTCT
>JAJKFI010023435.1:0-16531 GCA_029204185.1 Lerista edwardsae | reverse complement strand
GCCGTCTTCCCCGCTCCCGCGGGAGCGGGGAAGACGGCGAAACAGACCGGAACGCAACAGGCGGGCTGCCGCTCCCATTCCTCCCGCCCAGCATTCCGCCTGCATGACACCGCTGGGGGCAGGTGAGTTCTGAGGGCTGCCTTGGCCAGCCGACCTTGCACAAGGTAACAGCAGTACTCTGGCAAACCAGAAAGGATTGCATCTCGGAACGTGCGCTGCCGATCTTGCCTTGCCATCTTCCCTTCAGCCTCGCCGACATTTTGTGACACTAATGCTGGCGAAACGGAGATTAGAGCTATTGAGCTAAGTGGAGACTGCTGCAGGGAGATAAGTGAGCAGCCCGTCTCTCTGGGGCTCGTTTGTTCAACTTCGCTCACTCCGAACGGTTCTGACTTGGAAATCTTGGCCTGAATGCAAAATTGCGAGCTTGCAAACATCCAGCACCGGGGCCCGAGCGTGGCTAGGAAGCGCGGCGGCGACACTTTTCCGGTGGGAGGCACAGATCGCTGGAACGTCAAAACCCATCATGTGAAATCTGACATCTTATTTTGAATGCAAAGCTCCCGTTCATGGTGAAAGTTCAGTCGAATGTGTCTCGGATAATGGATGTTGTTCATTACGAGAAGGAAGCGTCTGGATACGGGGGCTTTGCTGAAGCTGATTGTGGCGCCAATTAGTGAAATGACAGGCAGCGCCGTGATTGATGGAGGTCACGGGTATGTCGTGATATCCACATGTGACGTCAGTACAATAGCCCCACCATAGGTGGGCACCACCGTAGTCTGAAAATGGAGAAGCAAAAAGGACATAGTGGAGCTGGAAAAGGTGCAGAAGAGAGTGGCCAAAACGATGACTGGGCTGGGACACCTCCCTCATGGGACACTTTCCCTCATGGGGAAAGACTGCAGCGTTTGGGACTCTTCAGTCTGGAAAAAAGGCGCTTGAAGGGGGGACATGATTGAGACATACAAAATTATGCATGGGAGTGATAGAGTCGACAGAGGGAGGTTCTTTTCCCTCTCTCACAACACCAGAACCAGGGGGCATCCACTAAAACTGAGTGTTGGGAGAGTTAAAACAGATAAAAGGAAATACTTTTTTTACCCAGTGGGTAATTAATCTGTGGAACTCTATGCCACAGGAGGCAGTGATAGCTTCTGGCCTATGTGCTTTTAAAAGGGGATTGGACAGATTTCTGGAGGAAAAGTCCATTGGGTTCAACCTCCTTTTGTTAGAAGTAGGCTGCTTCAGAATGCCAGATGCAAGGCAGTGGCGACAAGATGCAGGCATCTTGTTGCCTTTAGTGCTGCCTGTGGCATCTGGTGGGGTGTAGAAAGCCAAGGTGTGCAGTCAGGTGTGCTGAGGGGGGGGCTATACCTGCTCACTAGCAGTAGTGGCTGTTTGTGGACAGGGTCCACCAAAGATATATGTCGGCTGCAGTCCTACGCATGCTTTCTTGAGTAGGCCCCATTTAACAATATGAGACTTAGGAGTAAGTAGACAAGCGTAGGCTTGTACTCAAAGAATCCTATCCCCTGCCACGATATAGCATGCAGGTGTGCCAACGGAGGCTGCATTGCATGCTGTGGTGGAGGAGGGTGCTCAGACAGCCTGCTGGACGTCAGTAGAGTATGATGTGCTTACCTCCCAGAAGGCTATGGGGTCTCCTTGGACCTACGCCAACTATTTTGCTGGGGCAAGTCCGAGGAGAGCCAGGGGCTGTCCTGGAGAGGGATAGGATCAGTGGCGTTATTCACCTGGTACGCTGGGCGGGACTTACCTTTGAGTGGCAGTCCGCCCGTTGCGTCACACCGCGTTCCGCCGCATTCCTGCCCACCCCAGCCCGCCCCAGCAATGGGCGGACTGCCACTCAAAGGTAAGTCCCGCCCAGCGTACCGGGTGAATAACGCCACTGGATAGGATCCGGGCACAAGTCTCAGGTTGAGCGAGATTCACTCCCCAACGTGTCCCTTATTCCCTTCCCATCATCTGCCATCAGTGCCAACTTACCGGCTCCTGCAGAGCCTCTGCCATGCACAGCATGCCTCTCACAGCAGCAGCCCAGCGGCGCGCGACAGCAGCCCAGATTTTGCACCTCCCTAAAGCATCCTGCGCTGCCAGAATACTAGTTCCAGCAGCGCAAGGCCTCTCGGATTTGCGCCTCGGAAAAGCCGTCATTATTTTCGTTTGAATTGTGATATGCTGTAAGCCAAGGTGACTGGGACGGCCTTACGGGGAGGGCAAATGAACAGGTTCTGGCTGAGGCAGAAAAGGCTTTCTGGTACTTCTTCTAACGAGGAGTGAAGGAGGACATGGAAGGCATCAGGGCAGAGCTGAGGGACCCCTTTGGGCACTTGCTACACCCCTGGTAGTTACGGATCTGCTTGTATTGTCCCTCGGCTGGTGGAGTCCTGGAAGCTTGTTAAAAAGAAAAATGCCCCAAAGGCCTCCCTTTCTTATGGCCTCAAACCAAACACTCTCTCTCGTGTGGCTGAATTGCTGGAAGATTAGGAAAATGTGCACTGTCAGCACAGCCAAGGAAAGAGAAATTGGAGGGGGGTTGAAAACGCCATTTGTGAAGGCTTAGAGCTCGACAAAACCAATGCACTCCCCTGCTTTGGAGATAACTGATGATCTGATGTCATAGCCGAGATGGGCGATAAACTGAATCACAATGGAAATAAATCCAGGGGGATTAGAAAAATGAAAGTCTGTGCAATTCCATTTCTAGCATCCATTAGAAAAATGCGGCTGGGTTACAGGGGCCAGAAGGCAATATATACAAGTTAACTCAGCCAAAGCAACCATAGATCAGGAGTTGCCCCGCTGACGGGCTCATGGGGTCTGTTTTGCGACTGACTTCCTATTTTTAATTCAGATGTTGGTTGCTCAAGGTGTTGCTCTGGCCCAAACATAGTACATTCTTGCAGTGATAAGAAGGGCAGCCCAATCCTAACCTACGCTGGAATAGGCAGGCCGGCGCAGCTGGGCTGTATCCAACGGCGTCATGCAGCCGGAACGCTGCGCGGGAGGAACGGGTGAGCGGCAGCCCGCCCGTTGCGTACCGCTCCGTTTCGCCATCTTCGGGGGCGGGGAAGATGGCAAAACGGAGCGGTATGCAACAGGCGGGCTACCGCTCACCCGTTCCTCCCGCGGGGGCGGCGAAGATGGTGAAATGGAGCGGTACGCAATGGGTGGGCTGCCACTCACCCGTTCCTCCCACCCAGCGTTCCGGCTGCATGACGCCGCTGGCTGTATCCTAAGCACGTTAGGAGGCAGCAGCAGCTCAGCGCAGGTCAAGGGGATGTCCCTATGGGGCTGCTCGGATCTTCACCTGCAGATTTGCAGGCGCAGCTCCACGTGGCCAGGAGCGTCCCGAATCAGGGCCGCCCAGCCCGGGGACAGGGCTTAGGATATGGCCCCACAGACATGTCCCGTCTCCACCCACAGTGCTGTCCCATTATGCCTCTGGCAAGCCCTCAACACAGTCCTGCTGCTTGCGCCGGTCCAGCGGCCGATTCTGCGGTGCAGATATTCCTGACGGCCCGTTTGCAACAGGACTGCTCCAGCGCAAGAGCGCTGCTCCAGCACCACACCAGGTTAGGATTGCGCTCTTAGTTGCGCACATTGGACTGATCTGAATCAATTGGCTTTGTGTGTAATGTTGGCAGGAGTTTAAAACCAAGCTGTGACTTCCCTGCTGAGACAAGGCCCTGTGTTGCCTAAGCAAGCTCGACTGGGTTAACCTGGCATGTGCTGAAGAATACTGTGTGATAATTAATTCTCTCTTTGGGAACTCTGTTGATGAATCAAATTGGCACCAACTAAACTGACAGATTCTGAGAAACTTCAAGACGCAGACATCGGGGGCAGTGTGGGGAGGAAACCACAGGAGAATGTGCAGAAGTCAGGATATCACCGGGAAAGGTGTGATGGGTGGAGTTGGAGAAAATGTGTCTGTTCTTCTCTTCCAAGCGTGCTGAGAGCTGATGGGGTCCTGTTCTCTGAGACAGGTACAGAAAAGTCTGAGAAAAGGTGCAGAAGAGAGCAGCCAAAATGATTACGGGGCTGGGGCACCTCCCATATGAGGAAAGGCTACAGCGTTTGGGGCTCTTCAGCCTAGAAAAAAGGTGCCTGAGGGGGAACATGATTGAGATATACAAAATTATGCATAAGATGGATAAAATGGATAGAGGGAGGTGCTTTTCCCTCTCTCACAACACCAGAATCAGGGGGCATCCACTAAAACTGACTGTTGGGAGAGTTTAAACAGATAAAAGGAAATATTTTTTTACCCAGCAGGAAATTAAGCTGTGGAACTCCTTGCCACAGGGGGTGATGATCAGTGATGTCATGTAGCCAGGA
Organism: Lerista edwardsae; assembly: GCA_029204185.1. NCBI lineage: Eukaryota > Metazoa > Chordata > Lepidosauria > Squamata > Scincidae > Lerista > Lerista edwardsae. Next base: position 12,166 of record JAJKFI010023435.1, on the reverse strand, counting down.
CGCTCCAGAACGCCGATCCGGTTGTTCTGTGTAGGGCTGGCTCCGCCCACTGCAGTCGTCGGTGCCGTGTGCCCCTGCAATACGCGAATGGGGCTGGCTGTGCCTGTGCCCTGCACGCCCGCAGCCGGAGGTTTCAGGCAGGCAGCTGACCGCGGGGGAAGCGAGGATGCGCGGAGGAACTGCCAATCAACTGTGCGTCCCGATAGCTACTTCCTGCGTTCCGGTTGTTAGCGCAGGTAGATTCCACCACTGGTGGTGATGGCATCTGCTTAGGTACCTTTAAAAGGGGATTGAACAGATTTCTGGAGAAAAAAGTCCATCGCAGGCTACAGGCCATGATGGGTGGTCCAACCTCCTTATTTTACAGGAAGGCTGCCTCGGAGTGCCAGATGCAGGGTGTTAAGATTCGGTTAGTGTAGAACCCCCAGACTTGAGGGCTCTGCCTGGCGACGCAAGAAGCCCGGGTCTGGCGTCTATAACCAAAGGCAGCATAAGCAGCTCCCAGCAGGGACGACGGCTGAGCTTGCAGACATGAAGTCACGACACACATTGTTGTGCTGAAGATAAAAGCTTGTATTTGGAAATAAGCTTACAGTCAAGGTCCAGGCAAAAGTAAAACAGAGGTTGTTGTACATCAAGGCACCAAACAGGATTCAGCAGTTGGTTCGCAGCAGAATACAGATAATCGACTGGACAGCGTTTCCCCCTCCTTATGTTAAAGACCCACACAGGAACTGGGACGCAGTCCTTCCTTAAGTACTCATTAGGCTGATCATGCTGCCCAATCAGGAGTCTGATACCAGCTCCATTACAGACGTGCAGACTTGCACGTCTCACCTAGCCCAGGTGTCTTACATTAGCACTTACTGCTGGCAAGACAGGCCCATGTGCTTGCTGGCCTGTTGCCATCAGCTAACTGCGAGGGACCAGAGACTCTGGGCCTGGGTCAGACCTTGACCAGTCCTGGCACAGGGGAATGGCCATGAGATGCAATTTTTGTTTTGTTTTTATCTTGTTGTCTTGTGCTCTCTGGGGCATCTGTTGGGCCACTGTGAGACTCGGCAGAAGCTGGACTAGATGGGCCTTTGGCCTGATCCTGCAGGGCCCTCCTTATGTTCTTTGTTCCTATGAGATGTAGTGTCCAGGTCTGGACCATGTGGCTTGCTTGGAGCTGCACCTGCTAAACAGCAGGCACAGATCTAAGCAAGCCCATTGGGGCGGCTGGCGCCTACCCCAGGGTAAGGGCGCAAATGTGCCCTTGCCTCACGGAGGCTGCAGCCAACTCCTAACCTGCGCTGGATACTTCACAGGCACACCGGCTTGCCCACCCCAGTGCGAGTTAGGATTGCACCCTTCACTGATTCATTGATATGCACACTTAAAAAAAAATACTCTCAGTTTTTTTATGCAAACAATAAATATATGAAACACAAGCAACGGTGAACTACAACCAAGTTTTAATTATAATTACAAATCAAAAGTTTGTTGCAGTGTCCTCATCAAAAATTAATTCAACCTGTATAAACAACACTATATCGTTGGGGCAGTTTTAGACGGGGATTATGAGCCCCTACAAATTCTATAAATGGGGCCCATGCTAAAAGAAAATCAGCATTTCTATATCACTGGCTAATTAAATACGATCTGGCCATGTTCCTTCTGCAAAGAAGCCCCTGATTTTGTTGTTGTTGTTGTTGTTGTTGTTTCACAATAATCACAAAGCAGTAAACCGCCATCTACTGTATTCGCAACGTGGTGGTTCACCTGGAAAGCTCAGGCGTGGCTGTCCAGGGTCCTGAAATTACAAGTGACAAATCTCATTCAATGACTTTGGGCTCAATCCTGAGCCCTCCAGCGCAGGTAGTACAAGTGTACAAATGTGCTGTAATGGAATGTCCAGCATGGGCAGTAAGGGCCTCATCCTGTCTGTGCTGCAGCAGCCTCATCCTTGCACGCCCAGAGGCCCCCCCGCAGAGCCGGTGCGTGGGGTGTTTTACCGTTGCTGGCATTGTGGGGATTCCTGGTGGGCAGGGAGAGCGGAACTGGGCAAGGGGGGCGGGGCAGGGGGGGGCACCGACGGGGACTTCCACCATCAGATCTTATCCTCTGCCCCGGCCCCATTCAGCCTGTCATGAGGCTGCTCAATTCTTGTTCAGCGAATTAGGCAGCAGAGCATCGAGAAACCCCATGGTGGGAGGTAGGGCTTTCCCTGGGGGAAGGGGACAAATGTATCCTTCTCCAGAGGAGATCCCAGCAGCTGCCTGGCTGTCTCTGGATGCAGCAGTAGCTGTTTGTCTATCTCTGTGCACACACCAGCACATACTTTTTTACCCAGTGGGTAATTAAGCTGTGGAACTCCTTGCCACAGGAGGTGGGGATGGCACCTGGCCTAGGTGCTTTTAAAAAAGGATTGGACAGATTTCTGAAGGAAAATTCTATTGTGGGCTGTAGGCCATTATGGGTTGTGCAACCTCCTTATGTTAGTAGTAGCCTACTTCAGAATGCCAGATACAAGGGAGTGACAACAGGAGGCAAGCATCTTGTTGTCTCCTGGGCTCCCTGAGGCACCTGGTAGGCCACTGTGAGATACTGGAAGCTAGACTAGGCGGGCCCTTTGCCTGATCCAGCAGAGCTCTTCTTATGTTCTTAAGGCCCAGTAACTGAGTTGCAAATTATTATAGCTCCCTCCCCACAGACATGATAGCAATTTCCTCAAATTTATCTCAGAATTTTACCTCAGAATGCCAGATACAAGGGAATGGCAACAAGATGCAGGTATCTTGTTGTCTTGAGTGCTCCCTGAGGCATCTGGTGGGCCACTGTGAGATACAGGAAGCTGGACTGGATGGGCCTTTGGCCTGATCCAGCAGGGCTCTTCTGATGTTCTTAAGGCCCAGGTTGGGTTGCAAGATGTTATAGCTCCCTCCCCACAGACAGGATAGCAAATTCTATTCTATTTACCTCATATTTATCTCAAGGGTTTACCTCAGAATTGACCTTAGAATGCCAGGTGCAAGGGAGTGGCCACAGGATGCAGACATCTTGTTGTCTTGAGTGCTTCCTGAGGCATCTGGTGGGCCACTGATCCAGCAGGGCTCTTCTTATGTTCTTATGGTGGCCAGGCAGCTCAGGATTGGGCTGTTTGTTATAGTTCCGATCTTCCCTGGGAAGGGTATTTTTAACCCATTTGTTTGGTAGGGTGACTCATGCAAAAGGTGAGCACTGTCAAGTCCCATTACTGTTGTTTTCGCACATTAAGACAACCTCTGACAAGGGCATCTGGTCAACAGAGCAGTCCGGAAAATTGCATTTTGTCTGGCAGTTAGGAGAACCGCCTAGAAGAGACCACTTTCCTCTTTCCATTGAACTTCTGAACATGCAGAGCTCCATTAAGCCAAGATGTGTGGGAAGCTCCTTGGTAACCAGCAGAGCACTTTGAGCGCTTGTCATTCAGTGCCAATGTGGGATTACATCCTCTTGCAGACTTTGCTTGCTGGTGCCTAAATGTTTTATTTTGCAAAAAAACCAAAAGGTGTGCTATTTTGGGTTGGGAAAATGGTTTCTCCTGCTTGATGCTTTAGAACCACATGCAAAAGTGTCTTCAGGTGTGTCTAATGCTGGTCAATTTAAGTGCCGTCTTAAACGCGGGCTCTGCTGCCGAGAGACCACTGTGCTGCCCTAGAGCAGGGCATTTCCTACAGGGTGTGCAAAATGCTACACTTTGCAGGAGCCTGAGCACCTGTGTAATGGTCCCTCCCCCTCACCTGTGCAGCCTGGAGAACTAGCTTGGCAGCTTAGCTCTCGGAGACTCAAAAGGCTCTGAAGGCAAGGGGTGAGGCCTCACTACATAGGACCTCAGGCATTTTGCACACCCTTTTCCACCACCGCCCTATAGTGTTGCAAAAGTGCTGCAAAGCGTGTTTGCAACTACTCAGGAGCCAGCAACATCAGCAGGAAAGCCTGCACCACTGCTGTATCCAGACCGCTGGCTGCTAGCAGCGGTAAGGGAAGTGCTACGCAGCACAGGGTTTGGGGAAGGCGGAATAAAGGTGGGGAGGGGTGTTTCAGGTGGGAAAGGGCAGATCAGGCCCAGGAGGGGGCAGGTGACCTATCCCCCCTCCTGGGCCAGAACACTGTACATGGGGTTGCTTGTTCTTGCGCCAGCTGATGCAGATTTAGCTGGTGCAGATCCGAGCTGCCTCGTTGGGCAGGCAGGAGCGTTACTCAGGGGGGAGATATCCAGTGGTGTCATCTAAATGATTTAAGAACAGGTACTCACTTTTGATTGGCACGTGTTGGGACCCACCCACCGGAAGCGACGTCATAAGCCAGAAGTGATGTCGTGGCAGGAAGTGACATGAAAAAAGCCCTTTCTGAGGCTTCAGACAATTTTAAACTGACCCAACAGTTGCAACAGTATTCCACAGCACCCCCATAACATGTTAAGGAGGCCTGGCATCATGTTAAAAGTGACCCAACAGTTCCAAAACCCCAGAGCAGCTCATTTTTCAGTGGCAAGGCAAGTCAAGGCTCCGCTTGCTGCCTGCCTGCCAGCCTGCCTGGCTCTGAGAATGTGCAGGCAACTCAAACGTGCAGGAAATTCAAACGTTGCAGGGGGCGGAGTCAACGAGTGGGCGGGTGAATGGGCGGGGCCAGCCGTAATCCTAGGAACCGGTACTCGCGTACCCCGCGTACCCCCTGCATGACATCACTGGAGATATCCCCTTACCCCGAGAAGACCTCCGGTCTGCTCCTAACCTGCACTGGTTACAGTGTAGGCTGGGTGGCCTGGCTGTGGCAGCGCAGGTTAGGATTGGGCTGCCCCTAGTTCTCATCTAGACGACGACGTGGTTCTCATTCAAGCCGTGGTCCCCCAACTGCTACAGCACTACGATTTCTGCAGCACAGTCCTTCCCACCCGCACAAACACATAAAGGGGAGTTAGCAACCAGGTAAGTGTCCGTGTAGGTGGGGAGGGGGGGCAGTGACTGTGCTGCAGACTGTGCAGTTTCAGGGGAAACAGGAAGCAGTTTTAGATGGAAGAGAAGCACTTTTTTTCATCAGCTGCAGAGGACCCTGCAGGAGGCCAGTGCTGTCCTCCAGGTAAGTGATAAAGCCCCTTGGCAGCCCCAGTGCTGTCACCTCTGCGGCCCTGTTGATGCTATCGGAGCACGGCCACTCCCCTTAAAGGGCCCTACTTCCTGTTCCCCTGGTGGGTTGTTTCGGAACCATTGCGGTAATGTGCTAAACACATGCTGCACCTTTTTAAATTGCAAGCGTGGCTCACGTGACTGAATGCTCCTCCATTACGAAAAAAAAGGTTCTCTGCTTCGGACTTTTCATATTTCTAGACCCCTTTGCCTTGCATCTTGTCATTCTCTCTGCATGCAAAGTTCAGCCAGCAAAACGATCCCACGGGAGGAAATGTCAGGCAGACCTGTAACATTCTTCCTGTGTCTTTCTCCATCCCAGGCATGACAAAGTGCACATTTCACCTCTTCCCTGGTGCGATTCAGTCAGGAAATTTCAGTTGGGTCCAGAAGGAAGAGCTGATGTTTTCACCAAGGTACCTTGGAAGAGTGCGCTCCAGGCCACCTCCAGCATGTTGTGCCCAACTCCCAGCAGATGTTCCTTTTTCCAAAGCCATCTCTTCTGAGGTCTCTTAATCGGACGTGATCGGTGCAAAGTACAGGGAAAGGCTTTCAAATGCAAATCGACACGGAGGACTGACATATGGCTGGGTGGCTGAATGTGTCGGCAGAGGGAAATGTGGGGTTTTGTTTGTGTAGTGATTCAATCAACAGTCAAAGCTGGAAGGCTGGAAGGCTGGAAATGAGAGGAAACACAGGTCTTGTTGTATCTGCCAAGCCTTTTAAAAAACACACACACACACACATTCTTTTCTTGCTGTTAGATAATGTGCACGTTTTGTTGAAAAATGATGGAACTGAGCTGAGTTCTTGGCTGACATATGGCTGAGCTGAATTTTTCTGAATTTCGCTTTACTTGTTGACATTTGCATTATTATTTTTTTGACAGAGGGGAGAAATATTTTGCTGAACAGAAATGCAATTGCTGTAGTGAACGTGGAAGCTGCTTTTCCGATTTTCATCAAATTCTCAGTCAACGTGCTCGTCACACAAAACTGTGCAGGAAGCCCCAGGGGCATTAAAATAAATACCCGGGAATTTTGCAGTCCTTCCGCTAGGAGGAAGCTGAAAGAGAAAAGGTGTAGATGAGTCTGTGTGGCAGGTTGCAACCCCACCTCTGATTCTTTGTACCGACAGTGACATGGGATGAAGGAAATGCTATGCCTCTAGACTAGTGGTTCCCAAACTGTGGCTCAGGACCCACCAGTGGGTCGTGAGCAGCGGTGTCATGCAGACGGAACGCTGGGCAGGAGGGGAAGACGGCGAAACGGACCGGAATGCAACGGGCGGGCTGCCGCTCACCCGTTCCTCCCACCCAGCGTTCCGGCTGCATGACGCCGCTGGTCGTGAGCCAATTCCAGGTGGGTCGCAAAGCCTCTGTAGCAGCCATATTGAAAATATGGGAAGATGGGATGCTGGAAAGGAGGAGGGCTGTGTGGTTGTTTTACTTTTGCTAAGGTTGTAAATAAGCTTTTTTTCCCTTTCCGAGGGCGCAATCCTAACCAGCTTTCTAGCACTGACAGAGCAGTGCCACAGAGGCGTGTTCTGCATCCTGCAGTGGCGTAGCAGTCAGAGATGCCTCCTGAAGGTAAAGGAATGTTTGTTCCATTACCTGGGGCCTGCAAGACCCTTACCTCTTCTGGACCCCCACATTAAATGGCTGGAAAGTTAATTAGGATTGCGCCTGATTCACTTGGCTACTGGAAAATGGTTGAGAGATAATCCAACTTATTGCCGCTGTTTTCCTTATGTCAGGATTGTAAATAGACTTTTTTCTTTCTTTCTGATTCACTGGGCTATTGGGAAATGGCTGAGAAATAACTCAACTGATCAATCAGTCAATCAGCAGGTACTTATATACCGCTTTTCAACACGAAGTTCACAAAGCGGTTTACAGGCAAATAGTAATAATAATAACGTTATATGGCTCCCTGTCCCAAAGGGCTCACAATCTAAAAAAAAAAAAAAAAGGCAGACCACCAGCAACAGCCACTAGAAAGACTGCGCAGCGGTGAAGAGGGACAATTACTCTCCTCCTGCTAAATATAAGAGGAGCACCACGTGAGAAGTGCCTCTTGCCCAGTTAGCTGGGAAGCTGCAGGCTCTGGCGTCACAATGATGGCACTTCCCAGACAGTTTGCCATTCTAAAACGTGGGCCCCAGTGCTAAAAAGGTTTGAGAGCCACTGCTGTAGACACATGCACCCATCACATGCTGCCTTCAGATCTTTAGCCATTGGTCATGGCACATGCGTCTTGTAGCCAGGTGCCAAAGAGGGGTTGGAAAGGTCCAAAATACCGAACAAAGGCTTTGTTGAGGGGAATTAAACCAATTGGAAAAGTTGTGGGGAGGCACGCATATCTATCCATGCTCAGTGCCATGTACGAATGACCTCAACAGTGCTTGTGTGGAAGGAGAAGCAGCTTCCATGGGGAATCATAAAAAATGCCCCCAACTCTGCCCCCCTCTCGCTGCTGCCACGGCCTGCCATTTAATTCGGGGGTCCAGAAGTGTAACTAGAACAGACTCCTCCTTCTTTCCTTCTACCAGCGGGTAAACCTGTTGTGGAGCATTTCATTCACTTTGCTGGCCAGGGCTACCACTGTTGGCTGGTAAAAAAAAAAAAAATGCATGCTTCAGGAATCCCCTATCCACCTTGACTGAGTTTTTTTTTTTTACAATAATTTGTGTGTGTGTGTGTGTGTTGAAAGGGGTACGGGGAGACAAAAGGCCTGGATGGGGAGACAAAATCTCCCCATCACTGCCCATAATGGCTCCAATGGAATGGCAAGTGGGAGGGGCTGGTTACAGGATGCATTGTGGCCCCTGCAATACTTACGGAGCTGCCTCATCCGTCGCTACACTAGGAGCACACCGAGAGATACAGTCAGTCCTTTTTATATGCGAATTCGCTATCTGCAAATGTGCTTATCTGCGAGGTGCAGAATTGCTACTTTCCTCTTTATCTGCACCTCTGTCCTTGTTATCCACTAAACAGAGACCGTCCAGAGGCTGCAGGAACCTTCAGGATGGCACCTGTGACCAGTGCTGACCCTTCAAAATGTCTGGCAGAAGCTTGAAGGGGTCCGTGCTGATCGCAGGTGCCATTCGGAAGCTCCCTGCAGCCTCTGGAAGGTCTCTGTAGCTTTCTGAGGCCTTTTGGCACTTCCTGCTGCCCTCTGCTGGCTTCCTGAGGATCTCTGCTAGATTCTGCTGTTGGCAGGTGAGGTACCCCTTGCATCTAACCCCATTGATCCCATAGGATCAATGGTTTATTAGTTGCAAATTCGCGATCTGCGAGGATTTCCAGGAACCTAACCCTGGTGGATAAGGAGTGCTGACTGTATTTTTTTTTCACCATCAAAAGCAACCTATAGATGGAAAGATAACATGATCAGAATAATGCTAGGCTGGAACCCTGAGGAGCTAGCTTTCCACAACCAGGGAGCTCTTGATGTGTGAAAGCTCCCCGTCCCGTTCACATCTGATTATGGCGCAGTCCCAGAAGGATGGTGACAGGTGCCTGTTTTGAATGCTCGAAATATCTCTCAAAGTGGAGTGCTTAGATACAAAGTAGCTTACTAGGGAAGTTTATCAGCAAGCTATAAATGACTTTCAAAGCAAAAAAAAAAAAAAAAGCCCAAAACAAAACCATTATAGAGCCAAATTGTAATTTGCTTCCTGGGGAAATCCCCTTGGAGTCATTAAAATAATAACAGCCCAAAGTTAATTGGGAATCAGATTGTCCTGGCAATTCACTGGGTCCAAACTCTTTGCTCTGCAGTCAGTCTCTGGAGCAACAGGCAGAAGCATCGTCAGCACAAAAAGGACGAAGAAATGTAAGCTCATTCGAGGGTTCAGCCCCTTCCGGCTGTTGAGAATCTGTGATGTCTCGCAGTCCTCCTTAGGTGCAGCCACAGATCAGAGGCATTTTGGGCAAGGAGACAAGCACGCCTGGTGTGAGTGGCTAACACAATTCTGGAGCCAAAGGAAATTAAAGCTTGGGCTTGGACCAAAAGGAATCTCTGCCAAGAAACTGGAACCAAATACATCGGAGAGCAGACTAATCACACATTTAGATGAAGAGCAGCCAGCAAAGCCCCCAGTGATGTTTAACTGGGGACTGAACCATCTCTGATGGGGGCAGAGCTCCCCACAGACCACAGGCCTTGCATGCGGAAGGGCTGAGGTTGCCGTTCAGCCATCTGCAGGGCAATCGTCGCAGTGTATTTTGAACCTCGTAAGCTTCCCTGTGGGACTTTTAAAAGAAATATACAGGCATGCCCCGGTATTAGCAGGGGTTACATTCCGGATACCGCCATGGATACCAGAAACGATGGACGCCTTTTTAATGATTGGGGAACATCAGTGATTTTGCTGCAACAAGTTAAAAAAAAAGAGATTGGTTTAATGCTCCCCTAAAACTTGTCCTTGGACCAACGCCGGCTCTTCGGCTTAGAAATGGAGATGAGCACCGCCCCCTAGAGTCGTTCACGACTAGACCATCCAGTCGTGGGGAAACCTTTACCTTTTTATCCTTTTTAATAGGTGTTCCAGTATCCATGGTATCCATGGATAACTGAAACTGTGGATACCGAATCAGTGGATACTGGGGCTTGCCTATATAACAAACGTAGATCTGCAAGTTGGGGTGGGGGAAAAAAAAACTCCTGCTATAAACCTTGGAGAGCTGCTGCCCATCAGTGTAAAACTCAGTATGACCCAGGTGTGCGGGTGCAATCCATAAGGCAATCTTGGGCTGACACTAGCCGAACGCATTGGCCCAACGTCACTAGCGCTGAGTCGGGGGCGCTCTCCGGTACCCCGGTGTCTGCTCTAGTGCCTTTGGGTCGATGCTGCACCGCTCCTGTGCCAGCTGAACTCAGCTGGTGCAAGAGCAGTTCTGGACGGAGGGAGGGAGGGAGGGGGAGGGGGAGGAGCTGGGCAGGCCGGGAGGGGAGGCAGGGCTGTGGTATGGCCGTTAGACCGCATCCAAGTCCCCATCCCCAAGCCACGTGGCCAGTGGTGTCATCTAAATGATTTAAGAACAGGTACTCACTTTTGATTGGCACGTGTCGGGACCCGCCCACCGGAAGTGACGTCATAAGCCAGAAGTGAGGTCGTGGCAGGAAGGGACATGAAAAAAGCCCTTTTGGAGGCCTCAGATGATTTTAAACTGACCCAACAGTTGCAACAGTATTCGATAGCACCCCCCAGAACATGTGAAGGAGGCCTGGCATCATGTTAAAACCCCAGAGCAACTCATTTTTCAGTGGCAAGGAAAGGAAAGGCTCCGCTCGCTGCCTGCCTGCCTGCCTGGCTCTGAGAACATGCAGGCAACTCAAACATGCAGGAAATTCAAACGTTGCAGAGGGCGGAGTCGACAAGTGGGCGGGCGAATGGGCGGGGCCAGCTGTAATCCTAGAAACCGGTACTCGCGTACCCCCGCGTACCCCCTGCATGACATCACTGCACGTGGCTCTGATTCAGGTCGTGCGGCTTTCTTGGCTCTGTGCCTGCCATGTTGCACGTGCAGATCCGATGAGCCCATAGGGGAGACTGGAGCTTCCCCTGGGGCACTCCGGGAGCTTCCCCTGGGGCAAGGGCACGAACGTGCCCTTGCTCCGGGTAGGCTCCCCAGAGCTCCGAAGCTGCGCTGGAGAGAGTGCAGGCCCATCAGCCTCGCTGTTCCAGCGCAGCATAGGATTACACTCTGGGCAGAGAACAGCATCACGTTGTGTGTTCATCTGAAAGATGATTAGCAGCCCAATGCAAGGCGCTGTAGCCCTGGTCAGGGTCCACCATATCCTGCAGGTAGGGATCATGTGAGCACAGAGAGATAAATTAAAAAAAATATCGTTATCTTACTCTGCCATGCCATGGTCCTCTATGGGTCTACTTGGATCTGCACCAGTTCTTTGACTGGTGCAAGTGTGAGTAGAGCCAACGGTGGAGTATCAAGGCTGGAGCATATCAGCTGAACCATTTCTGCTGGTTTCCATCTTCTGCTCTGCCGGCCGTGCTCTCAGAGGCTCTGATCTCCTACCCCAATCCTCCCCACAACCACTCACTGCCCTGCTAGGAGGAAGCACTGCCATCAGGAAAATGGTCCCGTTGAAGACACTGAGCAAAGCTGCAGGCATCTCGTTGTCTTGTGTGCTCCCTGAGGCCACTGGTGGGCCACTGTGAGGTACAGGAAGCTGGACGAGATGGGCCTTTAGCCTGATCCAGCAGGGCTGTTTCTGATGGATAGAAACGTCCATAGGACTCTATGCTGATGTGACATGAAACTTCTCCGTTTTTTAAGTTCTGATATTGCTGGACTTCAGAACTGTATCTTCCCTGTATGTGGACTGTGACCGTGCCCAGGCTCCTTCTCGGCAGTTTCCGGAAGTCGCACGTGTCATCACTGAGCCTCCGAGTTGCCCTGTCCCAAACTGCAGGGCTGCACAGCCTCACCAGCTCACGGGGACCCTGCCTCGAAACGGAGCAAGACCTTGGAAGCCCAGACACACTGCAATTCCCTGAACCTCCTTGCCCTCAAGTCTTCAACCCTTTTTCATACTGCAACCGAAATGAATGAACGAAAGGAACAAAGAAAGAAAGATCCCTGTCCAGGAACTGGTCTGCCCACCCCCTGCCCCTGCTTGCCCCATTTCCCCCCTACCTCTTCCATCTTCACAACAACCCTGTGAAGTAGCAGCCTGAGCAGGACTGGCCTTAGGGGGGGCGCCAAAGAGCAGGAAGAGGATGTGCGGGATTAGAGCACGAACTATTTTCACCGAACAGTACAAGCACTGGATTGGGTCCAAGCCCTCCCTTGCAGAGGTGGTGACAGTTGGCCACAACCTCCAAAACGAGGCTTCCTGACCCCAATGCCCAATGGGGCCTGACCCACAAGGTTGAAGAAAACTGCATTGATTTCCTCTTGGTCAGGCTTTTGGGCTTATTGAGGGCTTGAGGAGCCCTTCTCTCTCTCTCTCTCTCTCTCTCTCTCTCTCTCTCTCTCTCTCTCT
>JAJKFI010023434.1:0-28218 GCA_029204185.1 Lerista edwardsae | reverse complement strand
ATTTGTGTTGGTTAGAGCAGAGTTGGGGGCTTGCGGACCCATTCTAGCGCTTGCCTTAGCGCTCCGGAGCGAAGGAACGAAGCGATCGCTACATTTCAATGTCAAAGTCTTTATTGGTTTCAGTAGCGAAAGTGTGAAAGGTGAAAAAGTTCAATCTGCCGGTTAGGAAAGCCGGCGAAGGCAGTGCCGCGCGCAGGCGGCTCTTTAGTGCGGTTTTACATCTTAGTGCACACACAGTGAGAAAATTCTTCTACACAAGAACAAAAGGATGCAACCAGAGTATATCTGGTAGGTGGATACCTGAAGACCCTTGTGCCCCATTTTACCCAATGAGGTGCCCCTTTGGACACTATGATCTCATGAGAAAGCAAAGTGTTTGTAGCCAGCTCTTCCCGTGTGAAATTGCCTGCTTTCATTACACTATCGGAAAGGGAGTAAAGCTAGTTGCCCTAACAAGCTTGGGAAGCTGACCAGCCCAAGGACTCACAGGTGTCTATCTGATCTGGAGAAGCAGAGACGGAATGCCAGTTTCAACCAGTTCTGGACTGTGAGATGTGAAACTGCAACATGGCGCACGTCTGTGTGCTGGCTTCTCTGACTCCGAGAATGGTCCAAATGTACCTTACGGTGTCCTTTGTGCTGACCCAGTTTTGCTGACCTAACTGTGCCGGCCTAACACCAGGTTAGGATTGCACCCTCAGATTTGCAAAAATGGGAAATTTTATGGAACTTGAGTTCCATGTGGAAGAATGGTATGATATAAAATGTAATGAATGAAATTAACATGGGCAGGTCGGAAGGGGTGTGAAAAATAGTCTCAGAATAAGGAGAAGAGGAGTAGGGCAAAGAGGAAGATACCTTCAATCCTAGGACCCCCTCCCCCTTCCAGCCCCCTCCTTGCTTTCTTGCCATAAGCAACTTGGAAGAGTCGCATGCAAAAAGCAGTCTGGCAAAATGTCTCATGTGCAATGGATTTGCAATTGTGTGTGTTTAATCAGATGTGTAAACCAATTAGGCGTCCCAGTGTGGAGGCTTTCTGTGCACGCTGCATGACTTCCAGTGGGAATGTTCACTTCCATGTGCATCCCAATGTGCATCTCAGCAGGGGCGCTTGGATGACTCGCCCAGCGCGCATTCCACTCAGAGCAATGTGGTGCCAACAGCATTCAGGCTGGGGGGGGTGCGATGGGTTGCTGTGACGTCCGTGCCAGTCTGTTGGCGTGAGACCCGGACACTGTTCACCCCTCTCGATGGCAGGAGACGAGGAGGTAGCAGGATGAGGCCCAGAATGGACTAAATGCAGCAGAGCAGAGGCTCGCCCAGCTGTGCATGTGGATGGGGCGACCCAACAGTGCCCAGAAACTGCTGAGCACACACTGGGTGTGGATTGGCTGCAAGAGAGGCACTCTCACCCTTTTAAGGGCGAGAGCAGGCAAAGCAGATCAGTAGATGTCCTCTGGCTGGCTGGCACCTGCAACTGTGTCCTCTCCAAGGCCAATTCTCCTCCTCACATCCCTTTGTCTTCCTCACAAGGCGGAGGACGTGTTGCACGGCGCAGGTGATCCGGTCAAGTGGTTGCTCTCTTTACTGACAATTTGAAGGGCCTGATTTGAAGGAACAGAGTGAGGTGACAGCAAGGCGAGAGTTCCAGATGTCGGAGACAGCATGGGAGGAAGGGTGTCCTCACTGAAGTCAGCAGGAGAACTTGCAGCCAGCTGACAGAGGTAGACTTGGAGGAGCCAAGGTCACAGCAGGGACATAATGAGAATCCAGACCCCCAGGTCGGTGTACAGGCGTAGGAAACGTTATCCTGCACATGTGCATCAGAACCAAAAAAATACCCTGCAGGAAGAAAAACTTTAAAAATACAACTTATTTTGTTTTACCAAGTGTGTGTGTGTGTGTGTGTGTGTGTGTTTTCTCCTGCTCAAATCAACAGAATCTACAGTTTATGCGGCTAGTGGAGATGAAAGATGGCTCATGGCTATCTTTGCCTTGTTGATTGCGAACTAACAAGAAGCCTATTTCACTGTAGCTATTGTGGACTGTAACTTGATGTTAGCAGTTGTTCACTATCTGTGTATAGGTTGAATCTATATATATAAAGAAGAGCGTGGGTGTGGGTGTTTGTATGTATGTTTCGCATAGGCTCCGCAACGCCTGGAGCGATTGGCACGAAACTTGGCACGCATACACCTTGCGGCCTGGCGACAAACACTGCGGGGGTCAGGCCCCCCTAGCACCCCTGGGGGTGGGGGTACGCAGGGGTCCCCGCGGGAAGACGGCCGAAAACGGCCGAAATTGGCGTCGAGTCCATAGTTTCCGGGGTCACCAAAGACGACCAGCGACGCTCCTGATGCCATTGGAGTCTGGGTTCGGCACCCCCTCGATGAGGGGGGCAAGAAGGGGTGCGAAACACAACATCTGCCATGCCCTGCTGGAACGCCTGGACCGATTGGTGCCAAACTCGGCATGCGGAAGCCTAGTGGCCTGGCCACAAACACTGTGGGGGTTAGGGCCCCCTAGCACCCCCAGGGACAGGGGTGCGCGGGGGTCCCACATGAAGACAGTCAAAAATGGCCAAAATCGGTATCAAATCCAGTTTCCGGGGTCACCGAGACAAATCCAGTTTCCTGGGCGACACTCCCGACGCCGGTGGAGTCCAGGTTTGGGGCCCCCTCGGCACGGGGGGTCAGAAGGGGTGCGAAACAAAATATCTGCCACGCCATGCTGGAACGCCTGGACCGATCGACACGAAACTTGGCACGCATACACCTTGCAGCCTGGCGACAAACACCTAGCGCCCCTGGGGGTGGAGGTACGCGGGGGTCCCCACATGAAAAACGGTCAAAAACGGTCGAAATCGGCGTCGAATCCACAGTTTCCGGGGTTGCCGGGGTGAGCGGCGATGCTCCCGAAACAGTTGGAGTCTGGGTTCGGGCCCCCCTCAGCGTGGGGGGTGAGAAGGGGTACAGAACAAAAGGTCCGCCATGCCATGCTGGAACGCCTGGAGCGATGCGCACCAAACCCGGTACGCGTATGCCTTGCGGCCTGGTGACAAACATTGTGGGGGTCAGGCCCCCCTGCTGCCTCCGGGGGTGGGGGTACAGGGGTCCCCGTATGAGAACGGTAGAAAACAGACAAAATCGGCGTCGGATCCGTAGTTTCTGGGGTCGCCGAGGCGAGTGGCGATGCTCCCGACGCTGTGGGAGTTCGGGTTCGGCCCCCCCTCAACATGCGGGGTGGGAAGGGGTGCAAAATAAGGTGTCCGCCATGCCATGCTGGAACGCCTGGAGCGATTGGTGCCAGACTCAGCACATGCGTGCCTTGCGGCCTGGCGACAAACACTGCAGGGGTCAGGCCCCCCCAGTGCCCCCGGGGGTGGGGTGCACAGGGGGCCCCATGTGAAAATGGTCAAAAATGGCCCAAATCGGTGTCGGAACCGTAGTTTCCGGGGTCACCGAGGTGAGTGGCGACGCTCCTGACGCGGTTGGAGTCTGGGTTCGGCCCCTGTCAGCATGGGGGGTGAGAAGGGGTGCAAAACTCAAACTCTGGAAGATCATTTTGTTACCCGGGCAACGCCGGGTAACAAAAAGCTAGTAATAATAATACAAATAGAATGTACCTACTGTATATGTGTCTGCCATATTATGACTCGTCTTCCTTTTTGCTATGATCACGGTGTTCTGTCCAGTTAGGTTTCTCCATGATGGACTGTAAGAAATACAGAAGAGTGGTCTAGAAGAGTGGTCTTCAAAGTCCTAGTCGGACTTTGAAGACACTGCACGTGCTTGCGGGAGTGGGGCAAAGGTTGTGGGGAAGGACCTGGCGGCTTCCAAACAGGAAGTTAGCTCTGATCTTGCAAGGAGCTATTTTTAGCATCAGGGAGGCCCTCCCCAAACTTTCTTCTCCCCCTAAGGACCCCAACCAGGTAGGGCACTTGCCCCTAAATGCCCGCGGCAGCACGATCGTTGCAGCGCAGCTGGCAGTAATGTCTGGGGCCACTTCTGGACCCTTAAGGGGAAATGGCCCAATTTTCTTCCTATGGTGGGTCATGACCAACCATTTGAAGAACACTGTCCTAGAACTTATTAAGGGCACAATCCATCCTGGAGTTAGGTTGGCACAAGTTCCTTGTGCTGGCCCAGGAGTGGTGCAAGCACACTAGAAAGCACATTTGTACCACTCTCAGGACGTAATCCTAACCTGGAGTTAGGCTAGCACACATAGGCCAGCAAAGGTTGGCCAGCACAAAGAACACTGTGAAGTGCGTTTGGACCACTCTCGAAGTCCGGGAGGATGGCACACGTCTGTGTGCTGGCCTCTCTGACTCTGAGAGTGGCCCAAACATACTTTATGGTGTCCCTTGTGCCGGACAAACTGTGCTGGCCTAACTGTGCTGGCCTAACTCCAGGTTAGAATTGCACCCTAAGATTTCATAATGAGTGAATATATACTCAAGAATTTACCCAGATTCCGACTCAGCACACAAGGCAGAAAAGCCAACCTGGCAAGTGTTCCCTGAAGCTTGAAAGTTTGGAGATCACTGCGGCTGCACGTCGGAACTGTCGCATTCTAAATATCATTGAATGCCAACCATCACCTGTGAAGTATCTACTTCTGCATATCGAATAACGGAAGCAAATTTCATTTGTGGTCCAACAGTTAAGTGAACGATTCAGGTAATGTTCCATAGTCGTGCAGAGAATAGTTGGAGAATGTCTGACATCAACATTCTTCGAAGCAGGACTTGGAGGAGAAATCCAAAGGGCACGTTTATTGCAGACGTGCCATTGTCACTAAGTAGACGTTCCTCAAAGCCTTTGCCTGTGGGCGTGTCCCAAGCCAAGCTGCCACCCAAAGAGCCACCACATTCCGTCTCCTGCCATCACTGTACATCAGCACCTTCACTGCAATGATGCCATCACTGTACATCAGCACCTTCGCCCCCCCCCCCCATGGAAGTGGGAAGTGCTTATGGCAGATGTACTGCTCTATAGCGCCCATAGCACACCTCCAATGTGGCTGTTTCCTTTAATGTGACCAGGCAGGAAGAATCTGGAGCAGAACCTCTCCAAGGAGGTCATATGAGAAGAGGTGTACAGGGTGGGTGGGGTAGCCAAAGGGGGGGGGCTGGGGAGGTGGCAGGCAAGTGGGTCTGAGACTCTCACCAGATAGTGAATTCCTCCAGCCTGCTGCTCAACGAAGTTGTCCAATTAGGCTTCGTGGCTGGGCTGTCCCTGTGTAGTTCTCCTTGACAAGGAAATTGCCACACGTGGGTGGAGCATTACCATGACCTGGCCCGATATTCTGATGGTGGCTAGAAGTAGGGCATAGCTAAAGAAGGGCAGGGGGCTGTTCTTTTCCCTCTCTCACAACACCAGAACCTGGGGACATCCAGTAAAGTTGTGTGTTGGGAGAGTTAGAACAGATAAAAGGAAATACTTTTTCTTTACCCAATGGGTCATGAATCTGTGGAACTCCTTGCCACAGGAGGTGGTGATGGCATCTGGGAGGAAATGTTTGTGGCTATAGGCTATTATGGGTTGTGCAGCCTCCTTACGTTAGTAGTAGGCAACTTCAGAATGTCAGGTGCAAGGGAGTGGCAACAGGATGCAGGAATCTTGTTGTCTTCTTGTGTGCTCCCTGAGGCATCTGGTGGGCCACTGAGAGATACAGGAAGGTGGACTGGATGGCCCTTTGGCCTGATCCAGCAGAGCTCTTCTTATGTTCTTAATAGCACAGGGCAACAAACTTTAGTCGGCAACAAACTGAGCTTGATAGTAAAACTGTGAAAACTGTGGTATGTATGAATAATACCATCATATTATACACCATTCGATCTGGAATTTTCATGCAGAATGCAATGAAACAAACCAGAGTGTTTCATTCTACTAAAAGATATGGCAAACAATACAACCGTGATGTCACTTCCTGTTGTGATGTCACTTCTGGGGCATCGTTCTGCCCTCTGCACTGGGCTGCAGTTCCCTTCGCTAGGCCACTGGCTAGCGGTGCTGAAGAAACGGCCTGTGCAATTGGACAACAAACATTGTGACTGCTCTGCACACGACAGCCACGCTGTGCAGGCGCAATCCAGAGGTGGGCCAGCCTCCATGCAGCTGTGGCGACTCAGAACATCCCTCAACGTACCTCTGAAGGCTTCCCTCTATTCCGGTTCTTCGGTAATGAAGAAGGGCGCCGAAACCCTTCTGGAGGTGGATGCATTCTGGCAGGCAACAGGAGGGAGCCATGTGTCTCGTGCTTCCACTGCTTATTTTGTGTGCCGTGATTGCTGGCTATTACGATAACCCCACAGCCCCTCCAGGCTGGCTGGCTCATCTGTTAAAAATAACTATGCGCACGCGGCTGCGTCTCACTGCGAGGCAGACGTCGCACGGCTTCAGCGGCAACGGGAGGGCAGCGCTGCCGTCAGCCAACCCACTGCCGTGACTACCGAACACCATCTGCTCCACGTCACTTGGAGTTAGGCTATGCCTTGCTTGCGCTTTTGACCTTTCCCTTCGCTCGCAGCTCCGAGGCGGAGTCAAAGGGCTGTTGCCACTTGTTGTAACCCTCACCCTTTCTGAGGCTGCTTGTGCTACAACTCAGCTAAGCCAAATAACAAAAAAGCAAGCCAGATTTCTTCATTGCTGTGCCTCCCTCTCCCTGAGGCCTAGGGTGGAAAAGAATCATGGAAGGGACCCAAAAGGTCATCTACTCCAACCCGCTGCTTGTAGTAGGAAATCCTCCTAGAGCAGGGATGGTGGACCTTTTGGGCTTGTTGTTGTTCAGTCGCTAAGTCGTGTCCGACTCTTCGCAACCCCCTGGACCACAGCACGCCAGGCTTCCCTGTCCTCCACTAGCTTCCTCAGTTCCCCCAATTTCATGTTCATCGCTTCGGTGACACTGTCTAACCATCTCATCCTCTGCCGCCCCCTTCTCCTTTTGCCTTCCATCTTTCCCAGCATGAGGCTCTTTTGTAAAGAGTCCTCTCTTCTCATGAGGTGGCCAAAGTACTTGAGCTTCAGCTTCAGTTTTTGTCCGTCCAGGGAGCAATCAGGCTTGACTTCCTGTAGGATTGACCGATTGGACCTCCTTGCAGTCCAGGGGACTCTCAAGAGTCTTCTCCAACACCATAATTCAAAAGCATCTTTTGGGCTTAGTGTGTCAAAAATTCAGAAAATGCCTAACTTGACTCTGCTGGTGTGCCACACAAACACACCCCACCCCGAACTAAAGAGAAACAATTATTTACATATACAGTCCAACAATGTATGATACGATATATTATTTATAGAAATGTCAAATAATTTCATTGCAAGAATGAAATACGAGTAAAGCAAGCACAGTTGCCAGGTGTTGGTGAACTCTGGTGTGTCACTCAAAATGTGGGGGCGCGTCACCTTTGACACACGTGTCATAGGTTCACCATCACTGTCCTAGAGCATCTCCAGCAGGTGCCTATCAAGCCCCTGCTTGAAGGTCTCCAATGCGGTCTCCAAAAAGGATTGTGGCTGAGCTGCCGTTGGTTTTGTGGTAATTTCTATGAGTGTCAAAAAAAACATGTTTCCATTTCTGGCCATTTTTGATACTTGTTGAGAATGTTTTTGTGTGGTTTGATGTGTGGTTTTTCCCTTTGTTCCCTGGGCCGCCTTTTCTTCTCAAAGCCTTTTCCTTCTTGTTTGCTCCCACTGCCTTTCACCAAATTCGGCAAAATGAACATAACCATCACTGGATGAGCTTTTAGGACAGGTCTCTTATGCGCCCAGAGGGATGATCTGTTACATGAACAGAGACCAAGTGGCACAATTCAATGGGATGGCATGAACCGAAGATGGGTTAAAGGTTAAGGCACCTTTTATTGTGGGAGATCAGAAGACGTGGGAGAGGGGAAATCCAAAGTCAAATCTGATGCACTGTCTTCACAACACACACAACTAAACTATAAATGTAAGCAGTGGCGTCATGCAGCCGGAACGCTGGGCGGGAGGAATGGGTGAGTGGCAGCCCGCCCATTGCGTACCACTCCGTTTCGCCATCTTCCCCGCCTCATGCGGGGTGGGGAAGATGGCGAAATGGAGCGGTATGCAACGGGTGGGCTGCCACTCACCCGTTCCTCCCACCCAGCGTTCCGGCTGCATGATGCCGCTGAATGTAAGCTGTTTTTAGGCAGAAAGAAGGGGGGGAAAGGAGAAGGGGTCCATAATGGTGTAAATAGGGGGTTGGACAGCAGGGTGTAAGGAAATCAGGAGGGTTTCTGAGGCGGAGTAAGGACTGAAGGACCAGGGGTCTGGAGTAGAGCGAGGGAAAGAAGAGGAAGGAGCAGGTACCAGCAGCAGTGCAAGCCTGTCAGCACAATCCTAACCTGGAATTAAGAAGGTAAAGGTTTCCCCACGACCGAATGGTCTAGTCGTGACCAACTGTAGGGGGCAGTGCTCATCTCCCTGTCTAAGCCGAAGAGCCGGCGTTTGTCCAAGGACAAGCTTCCGTGGTCATGTGGCCGGCATAACTATACGTCGTAGCCGTTACCTTCCCACCCAAGTGGTACCTATTTATCTACTCGCATTTTTAGGTGCTTTCAAACTGCTAGGTTGGCAGGAGCTGGGTCAAGCAATGGGAGCTCACTCCATTGTATGGTCTCGAACTCCCACTCTTCCAGTCCGAAAGCCCAGCAGCAGCAGTTTAACCCACAGCGCCACCACGTCCCTTTTAACCTGGAGTTAGGCCGGCACAAATTAAGCTAGCAAAGTTTGGCCGGCAGAAGGGCCACAGTAAAGTGCATTTGGTCCCTTCTGCTGGCCAAACTTCGCTGGGTTAACTGTGCCAGCCTAACTCCAGGTTAGGATTGTGCTCTGAGACCCAGACCAAACATGCAGCTATTCTGTGGGAAAATGCATCCTTGGTCACATCTGTGGGTTGCAACTCACATGGGATTTGTGACCACACATTCACTACATTCCCCTGGATTAGGAGATACTGTACAGGCCAAGAGGCGCACGATGGAGTCGTCAAAGGGATAATGTCATGACTCATTAGGAAGCCAGTTTGGCTTTGGAGGAGCTAAGTGGCCAAAAGAAAAATGTAATCACCCTCCAATAAACATGTCAGTCTGCACGAGAGGAGTATTTAAGGACAGGCAGGGGCTGTCATAATGAGAAGATTATTTTGGCACTAAAAATAAGCCCTTCGGTCACCAAGTGCTGCTTGCCATTTAAGCAGAAGAAAGTACAGTTATAACTGTCAGAATTCTGCTACCGTTCCACATTTCCATCCAAGATCCTGGAGAGCTGGAATTGCAAAAGGATAAGCCACGATTAAGTGAGGAAACCCTCTGTTGCTCTTGTCCAGGCAGAGATCATGTGCATTCACACACATTTCCAACCCAGTTCAGAAGCCTCAGGTGCTACAATATCCTGCACAGAACATCTCTGTGAAAAAATAGCACCGCGCGTACAAATCATCGTGTCTGACAACTGCACACACATGTACTGTATATTTCATCACTGAATGAGTTGAGACAGGATGTTGTGATGGCAGCTGGCCTAGATACCTTTCGAAGGGAATGGGATACATGTACAGAGCACTGTTTCTCAAACTGTGGGTCAAGACCTACTTGGTAGATTGCCACCTGATGTCGGGGGGGGGTTGCAGAAAGCTGGGAGCAGCCATCTTGGAAGCAGCAGACCTCACTCTTATTCATGTTGTGAGTGTTAATGGTTTGAATTTTCAGTTATCATGGGGCCCCCACCCACCAAGAACCCCCCACCCCACACAACCAAGAAGAACTCTTGTGATGCTGCACACAAAATGTGGCACCTGGAAATAGTTGGTGGTGACGTGATGACATCACTGCCAAATGCTTCAAGGAGGCCCATTTTGGACCATTCGGAGACAGGGGCAGGTGGGAGGGCCCAAGGCAAAGCTGCTCTGCTCGCCCCACTGACTGACAGCCCATAGGGATCCCAGCTGCAGCTGCAGGTGATATGCTCATTGTGCTGGTGTGGGGATGGCCCCCAAAATGCTGGTCCCAATGTGATGACATGGGTCACATGGGCGGCCGACACAGAGGGTTAGGATTGCACCCTTAGTGTGTTCTTAACACTTGCCAGCAGGGCAAAAATGAACTCCAACAAGGCTGACCAGCTCCCCTTTACAATGAGTGTGTGTCCTAACACACTTCCTAGAATTCTTTGGGCACTCAAGGGTTCCGTGGCACAGATTCACATGCTTTTCAGCATGGGTCTGAACGAGAAACGTTTGAAAACCCTCCCAGCCCTCAACCCAGCGGCGTCATGCAGCCAGAACGCTGCGGGGCGGGGAAGACGGTGAAACGGAGCGGTACGCAACGGGCGGGCTGCCGCTCACCCGTTCCTCCCGCCCAGCGTTCTGGCTGCATGACGACGCTGCCTCAACCCGATTAAAGATGGGAAAGTGGTGGTTGTCTTTGCGGCACTCAGTTCATTCAGACACCGCATTCAGCAGCCCGACGGCCCTCTGTTCTGTAAGTCTGCCTTCTGCATCGTTTCATATACTGTGGAGGAGGCGGCTCACACGCTATTTGTCACTGCAGCTTTACAGCCCACTCAGAACAATACAGATTGAAAAGGGCTTTGGATAAGATGAAAAGGCAACACACAATTGACTTTTCAGCACAACCTTAGCAGGCAAACGCAGGGAAGAATGGCTTTGAAAAGGAGATAGATATTTGCTGTTAGAAAAGCATGCTTTGCCAAAAGCGTAATTTTGGCACTGGAGATTACCTGTGAAGGCCTATATACAAAGGGAGCATCCGGAAGATTTCCTCCATCAATAATGTAGCTCTTGGATTAATCCGATGTCTGGTGAGATTCCACTTCAAAGAGCCCAGATACATTGTTTTCTGGCCTTGTCATATCGCATTTGTGGCTCCCTTTGCTTTAAGGTGGCACAACCCGAGAAGGAAACAATATTGGGGGAATCATGAATATGTTCACCACAGGCAACAAGCCTGCCATCTAAGGCTGGTCTGCACATGTCTTGAGGACAACACATGGGCTATGCCGCTTGGAGCTGTGTGTCGGCAGTGCCATTGTTGAATGGTCCCCTGTGGGGAAAAAAATTCCTGCAAGTTAAAAACAAAACAACACTAGAATAGCCCTGAAAAACGTTCCAGCCCAATGTCTGTACATTTCAATGATAGACCTTCTTTTTCTGCAGGATAGCATGCAAAAAGGTGATTCCCCATTAACAGGCTGATGTAGTGTAGTCCTCAAACTGTGGGCCCAGGGCCCACCAGTGGGCATGGCCCAATTTTTGGTGGGTCACGAAACTGAAAAGGTCGATAAGACTAGTGCATCAAGGGTCAAACAACCTGCTGCTTGTGGGGAGCACTGCTGCCCAATCACCATTATAGCCACAAAGGTTGAGCAGCTGCCAAAGCAAAACAGTATTGTACAACCTCATTCCCACATCAATTCGCCATAGGCTCACACATACACACACACACTCATATTCTCTTCTTCTCAACAGAGTGGCTTTGTGCTATAGCTAGGGGTGTGGCTTTCTGGTGATATTTTTCCAAAACATCTTGATTAAAATAGCATGTGGCGATGTTGTGTGTTTTTATTCTACCTTATCAATACGAGTTCTCATTTTTATTAATTTTAAATGCTTTAAAAGTGTACTAGGTAGATGATGATGTAGGTGATATTGTCCACAAATGCAGCCACAGTATTATTTCTGATTGGGAAAGTCGTCCATTTTAATTTCTGGAAAATACCCTAAACACCAAAATGTGATGCTTGGTGTTTTTATTCAGATATTTTAACCACCAAAAGGTGGTTGTTAAAGCCCAAAAGGCGCTTTTCACAACAACAACAACAACAACACCCAGCCCGAACTATAGCATTTCCCCTTGCTCAAAAGAGTACCTGGAAGCCCCGGGCCAGGTAGGACGTACCTGCCCTTAGGCCCCGCCCTGTTCTAGTTTCCAGGAAGGGCCACGTCGGCCAGGCTCCTCCCACGTGTCAGTTGATTTTGCCTTCATCACACGGGACGGAGGCCCACTTTAGCCACTCCCCTGTTGCAGCAGTGATCTGAGCTGTACATGAATAGGTGCCCACAGGGAAAATCTGCCCTGGAACGCTGGATAGTGGCCAATGGCACCGCTCAGGGGGAGGGGGGAATGCGGAGGAGATGAAGGTGAAAGGTGCAACAAGCAAACGTTTATGGTGGGGATAAATTAACAATAGGGGAAGGACAACAAAACCAAGCAATCCAGTGCTTCTTAGCAATGCACACCACGAGGTTCGAGGTTCTAAACGTAAGTGGTTGCTAGTACAGAGAGAGGAGAAGGAAAGGAAAGAGGAAATGCCTTAAGGAGAGGGGGTGCATAATGCTGCAAGCATGGAGATCGAAGAGAAGTCGGATGTTGAGGAATTAGAGGATCACCCAGAGTTGTGCAAATGAGTCTCAAACTTCAAGGCAAGGCAACTTCAAGCCCCTGTCCCAGATTCTGTTCTGCAGCGTGAGAACACGCAGATCTTGACCAGTAGCTTCACCAGTGCAGGTCTGAGTTGACACCTCCCTGCTGGGGAGGATTACTCCCAAGTTCCTTTACCTGGATGAGACCTCCAGAACTGCCCCCCCCCCAGATGCATCAATAGCCATTTTGGATTCGCAGCATTGGTACAGGGGGCCGGGAGAATAGGATTGGACAGTCAGGGGCGGACCTAGTCAAAATGGCGCCCATGGCACCTAATGAAAGTGTGCCCCCACGGGGCACGCAATGTCATGACGTCACAACATCGTGACGTGGTGCCATGCAGCACCCCCCTCTAAGAAGCTGGAGGGAGTGCCGCATCACGACATGCACCTTCCCCCACCCATCCATTACTTTAAAGGGCATCTTTAAAGTAGCCTAAAAGCCAGCTCTATAAGCTTCATGGATATATAAGCTTCATAACTTTTAAGGTTATGGTGAGCTCAGCCTTAGTTCTTTTGTAGTTGGTTCTTTATGTTTGCTGAGTACAGTTTGAAATCCCTGTGTCTCCACTTTTAGCAATCTGCATCAGTGTCTGAAAAAGCCACATGTGAGCAGAGACCATCATGCAATGCTTCCAATTTGCCTATATAACTGGGGGGTGGGTGGGCACATGCTAATCTCCCATGCAAATTAGAAGCCTGCTAAATAGTGGTGGCTGGTGCTTCCCCCGGGGTAAGAGGACAAACATCCCCTTGCCCCATGGAGGCTCCGCCTGCCTCTCAACCTGCGCTGGGTGTTGTGTATTTGTGTAAATAGTAGCAGAGTTGGGGGCTTGGAGACCCATTTTAGCGCTTGGCTTAGCGCTCCGATGCGAAGGACTGAAGCAATCGCCACATTTCCATAACAAAGTCTCTTTATTGTAGCGAAAGTAAGAAAGGTACAAAGGTTCAATCTGCCGGCTAGGAAGCCGGTGAAGTTTGGGCCGCTCGCAGGCGGCAGTTTTCAGTGCAGCTTTACATCTTAAGCACTCACAGTGAAAAACTCCTTCTAACAACAGAACAAAGGGATGCAGCCAGAGTGTATCTGGTAGGTGGATACCTGAAGACCCCTTGTGCCCCATTTTACCCAATGGGGTGACTCTTAGAACACTATGAGCTCATGGGAATGTGCAGTGTTTCCAGCCAGGGCTTCCCGTGTGAAACTGTCTGCTTATTCTACACTATCAAGAAAGGGAGTACAACTACTATCCCTAACAAGCTGGGAAGCTGCCTGCTGAAGGACACACAGGTGTCTATCTGATCCTTAGACGGAGAGACGGAATGCCAGTTTCTACCAGTTCTGGTCTGTGAGATGTGAAACTGCAACACTGGGTACACTGTGCCCTGAGTCACATCACTGACCTGGGTTGCGCTCTCTTGGCTGGGACCCAGCACCACACTTCCAATAGAAAGAAATGAAAAGGTTGGTCAGGCGGCAGCCGAGGCCCCGTGTAAATCTCGCACTGAATTATCAGCGTAGCCTCCCCTGTGTCCTGGGATACAAATGCCTCGCGGTGCTGGTCACGGGACCGACTTTGCTCAGCAACAGCAATCAGCGTTTTTCAGCTCCACAAATATCCAGGTTTTGATCTAGGCTATCCCAATAAACCCTCCTTCAGAAGCAATTGTGCAAACCACGTTCATTTGTCGGTATTGATCCGTTTGGCATAAAGTAATTTTGCGCTCAAGATTAGTTTGTTGTTTCTTCCGCTCTTCAGCTCAAACCACAATTTTAACCCCTTTTGCTCGGACAGGAATGATCAATTTGTTTGACGGTGGGGAGGTCTTTATCATTCTACCAATGATGCGACAGAGCAACACTGGTAGAAATGCAATCTCCAGGGCATCAGAAAATGGGTGACCCAGAGCCAGAAGCATACTTGCCACACAACACAATCAGTTTGGGGGCGCTCAGCCCCACCTACTCCTAAGGATTTCTCTCCCAGCTCCCTTTGGAATCTTGCAGAATCAGTCAACATCTGTCGTCAGTGAGTGGTTCCCTGCTTCGAACAGACCTGTTCACCTCTCTTTCAATAGGATGCTCTTCTCAGGAGTCAATGAGTAGCAAAACAGCAATTAGCCAGCAAAGGATTTAATTGATGGAAGTGAAGAGAAGGTGTACCTGGCCTATTGATGCCAAAAGGACTCATCGGAAAACTCCCAAGAGTCCACTACATTTGTAAAGTCTTAGGGCACAGTCCTAACCAGCTTTCCAGCACCAGGGTAAGGGCAATGCAGCTCTGAGATAAGGGAACAAACATTCCCTGACTTTGTGGAGGCCTCCATGACTCTGACTGCACTGCAGGATGCAGCACAGGCCCCATTGACACAAATGTGCCAGTGCTGGAAAGTTAGGATTGTGCCCTTAGAGACTGATCTTTATGCAAGGGAGAAATCCCATTGCCTGCAACAGCCTGATGGAAGGCTTTTCCCTCTCTCCCAACACCAGAACCAGGGGGCATCCACTAAAACTGAGGGTTGGGAGAGTTAAAACAGATAAAAGGAAGTACTTTTTTACCCAGCGGGTAGTTAATCTGTGGAACTCTTTGCCACAGGAGGTGGTGATGGCATCTGGTCTAGATGCCTTTAAGAGGGGATTGGATGGATTTCTGGAAGAAAATTCCATCGTGGGCTATAGGCAATGATGGGTTGTAACCCCCTTACATTAGTAGTAGGCTACTTCAGAGTACCGGGTGCAAGGGAGTGGCAACAGGATGCAAGCATCTTGTTGTCTCGTGCCTCCCTGATGCACCTGGTGGGCTGCTGTGAGATACAGGAAGCTGGACTAGATGGGCCTTTGGCCTGATCCAGCAGGGCTCTTCTTATGTTCTTATGAAAGAGTGAACTGGTCAGAGGCACATCCAGGGGATTGAAGGTGGCTCTTCACTCACAGAAAGAACAGTCATGCAGCATCCGAGGATGGAAGTAGACTTCATGGGAGGTGCCTGAATGCCACTGAAAATAAGACCACCACATCTCTGATGTGAGATCCCGATGCTGTGGGTTCCCCTTCTGTTCCATTAGCATCCCCCTGGAGAATTTCCCACCCCTGGGTGCCTCACAGGAAGTAGGATTTCCTGTGTAAGTCAATCCACACTGGTCAGTGGCATTTCTACATGGAGGGCAAAGCTCTAAGTTTTGCAAGAAGCCTGACCTTGCAGTGGAAATCACTCCTCTCCTGCACCGTTTTAGCCAATCCTCACAGGGAACAGCAACATCTTGGCGTTGCTTACTGGCTACAGCAGCAAGGGAGAGGAGGGATTGACATGACAGGGTAAGGCTCCTTGCAAAACTTAGAGCTTTGCCCTCCCTGTAGAAACGCCTCTGACACTGGTAGGTTTACTAGTGGAGTTGGGGAAGCTCCAACTCATGTTGTGCGTTCTCTTCGACAGTACCAGATCACTCACCTTCAGTGGTGTCATTCAAATGATTTAGGAACAGGAACTCACTTTTGATTGGCACTTGTCGGGAGCCCGGAACCAGCCACGGAGCCCGTTAGGATCCGGAACGCCCATTCTGGTCTGTTCCCCCTGAATGACATCACTGCCTTCGCCCCCCTAGGAATCCGGAGTCGCTCCCTTTAACCCTCTGAGTGCCAGCCAACCAAGAAGAAAAGCTCTTTGCAGAGGAATTGGGAGGGGGGAAGAGGGAGAGTGAAGTGGGCGGAGTCAGCCCTAATTTTAACTAGTGGAACTGAGTTCCCCCGCGTTCCCCCTGCATGACATCACTGCTCACCTTCCAAGCTTCTGCTGCTCTCGAAGAGCTTCGGAATCCTTTGTATCTATCCCTGTATTTTTGCATGTCCTGAAGGAGGTTCTGCAATTCAGGAGGCAGCAAGGATGAGCAAGCCTAGCTGCTCTGTCAAGGGAGATCTTCCTTTGAACCATGAGGAAACGGCAAGGAACATGGCTGCGGTGGTGCAATCAACAACTTGTAAAGGGATCACAGCTACCACATGTTGCCAGCTCCTTTGGTCCCTCCCAGCCATAGTACCTGGGACAGTGTGCCCTTTGCCCAGCCCTTAGTCCTGCCAATGCTTTCATCTTCTGTCAGAGGCAGATCTAAGGGAGGGCAAAGCTCTAAGTTTTGCAAGAAGCCTTACCTTGCAGTGGAAATCACTCCTCTCCTGCACCGTTTTAGCCAATCCTCACAGGGAACAGCAACATCTTGGCGTTGCTTACTGGCTATGGCAGCAAGGGAGAGGAGGGATTTACATGACAGGGTAAGGCTTCTTGCAACACTTAGAGCTTTGCCTTCCCTGTAGATCCGCCTCTGTCTTCTGTTCCAAGGAATGCACGAGCTCTTCAGACTTTTATCAAGACTGCTCCGTGAAACAGCAGCCAGGCTTTCCCCAAAGACAGCCTGCCCAGAATTGCCTGCCTTTCCCTGCAAGGGGCAACCACAGGAGAGGCATTGGCTATAGATTGTTTCCATTAAAGCACTACCTGGAGCCTTCTAAAATGAGAGCCCATATTCTGTCTCCTCCTTCTTGGAAACCAGGGAAATGCTGAAATGGGGAGGAGTTTCTACATAGGCTCCTCCCACATGGCCTGGGAAAGACTTGTCACCAATGGAAGCCTTTTCCTCATGGGAAAGAGCAACTGCAAGGGAGGGGCAAGCAAAGTAGGACCACAGCAGGGGCCACAAGTTAAAAGTCCATGGCATGGTCCCAATATATACAATGTGTAGTTTGACCCTCAGAAGGCAGGTATATGGAGGCCTGTGGATAGGGATAGGTTTTTCGATGGTCAACACAGAATGCTAAATAATGAGAATTTCTACAGAAAATGCTACACAAAACTAAATTTAGGTCATAAGGCAAAAAACCACCGCTTTTGCTTATCTTTGACACAGTTTGACACAAATTTAGATCAATCTCATAAAACTAACACCTCTTTTGTTTATTTTTGACACCGTTTTGAGAAATCCACAAATAGTTTTCAGTAAGGGATCAGGAAGAGGAGTGGCAGAAACAGGAGGAAGCTTGCTTAAACTTGCATGAACACGCATGTTCATTGTTCACAGTGCATGCTGGGGCATGCTGGAATGTGGAAGTAGTAAGTAGCTCCAAGCAGCAACCAGAGTGCAGACTTGCGAAATTTGGTATTATTTCGGGCTGGGGTGCGTGTGCCAGTAATTGCTTGCCTTTGCAGGGCCATTCACCCTTATTTATTGTGCTAGTTGTACAATTTGCAATAAAAATTGGATGAAAACACATAACACCACAATTTGCTATTTTAATCAAGAACTTTTGGGGAAAAAATATCACCCCAAAACCTCACCCTCACCTGTGGAGCCATCAGTGGGACTTGATCTACCTTTACATGCTGATGGTGTCCTTATTGGTCAACCTGCACCTTTCCAGAGGCTTTTTTCCATCTTTGTTCCGTATCTGACCAAAGTCACAAATGCTGATCTGCTTTCCTTTGCCTCCACAGGGCCGCTGCTTGCATCCTCCGGTGGAAGAGAAGCCAAAGATGTTCCACATTCAAGCCATGCATCAATGTCAACTTTACTGAATATATTACGTTAAAAAGTGTTGTAGCCAATAAACCTTGCAATTACGGGAGTGGAGGGGAACCACTCTAGTGGTTCCTGCTGATTAGTAATTGTGCCTGAGCTTCTTTCAGTCGGCGGCCAGACATTTGACCTCGGAATACAGATTCTGCCTGTTCTTGATGACTTGTTTAAGCCCCATCATCCTAGCGTGAGTTTCAGCACAGTACTACAAAGCCCTTCCCATTTCGGGGGGGGGGAATACTGGGAGGTGTGCCACAGCACAGATGTGAATCAGGAGAACAATGAAGTTCTTGTGAGGATGCTCAGGATTACATCAGGATTACATTTTCATGACCAGGATCATGATCTGCTGCGGCAATTTCCTCATCCACACAGGTTGCACAGACCGTTGATGAGGAAGAGAATAGGAAAAGCAGATTTTTATTTTTACCTTAGGTTTTATACACTAGAAAGAAGAATTAGGACTAAAATACATGTGACAGGCAGGTCCATGTTTCTTTAAAACAGTGGTATTCAAACTTTTTAGACTGGGACCCACTTTTTTGAATGGCATTTGTGTCGGGACCCACCAGAAGTGATGTCATTAACGTGGAAGTGATGTTGTGGCAGGAAGTGACATCAGCAAGCAGGAAGGGCTGTCATTGTAACCTAATAAAATGACACTCCTGAAATGCAAATTGACATTCTTGGGCTGCAGCAGTTGGGTAACCAGGAAACATCCCTGACAGAAAGCAAGATGAGGGCAAAATATGATGTAAAAGCAGTGAACTAAAAACAATTTAAAAAACAAAAAAAACCTCACTTGAAAATTCAAACTGTTAACACTCACAAAAGGAATATACCAAGAGTCAGGTCTGCGCCCAGCTTTACGTGACACATCTGACATCAGGTTGCGAGCCACCAAGTGAGTCCCGAAGCACAGTTTGAATAACACTGCCTTAAAACTTATTTTGAACACGCACAAAAAGCTGGTGTGGCATGCTGACCTTGAGGGTGGAGGATGACGGGTGAGGGGCTGGTTAACTCTTTCTTACCCTGTCATGTAATAAAAATCACCCCTTCAGGGTCAAATCCTATCCAATTTTCCAGCCCTGACATAGCCATTCCAGTGGATTGTGTTCTGCATTCTATGGTGGAGGGAAAGTCAGAGGTATGACTCCTCCTCAAGGTATGAGAACATTTGTTCGTTTCCCTTGGGGCTGCATTGCAGCAGCGTCGGCCCAGAAACCTGGATGGGATTGGGTCCTCCATTGCATTTCTTCACACCTGTCCTGGCGCACTGAAAACGATGCTTGGAATGGATAATGTTGAGCTGAAAAATGATCTGGAGGGGAGACGGATCAAGCACTTTTGCTCCAATTTGCAGCCTTCCTGGCCCTTAGTGTAGTTTTAGGAAAAGATGCCATTGATTCATTGGTTGATTGACTGGAATATGGGGATTTTTTTAAAGATAAAAATAAGGATGTCTTTTTTTCCCTTCTGGAAATGTCTACCTATCTTGAAGACAGGTGTGCTTATTTATGATGCAGTTTCTAGAGAAAGTTGATGTGAAATGTCCCGTTTGCAATATCTGAACAAATATGCAACAATTGTGTATATTCTTGGAGCCCAGAAGCCCCTTGCCCCAAATCCTGTTGTCCCAAGGTAGCCTGTGCCCATCATCTGTGCTACTCCCATCACTCAGTTTCTTAAAAATGATTTCCATTCCTTCTCTACTCAATGCTCTATTCATTGCAATATAACAGACGTAACATGCAAGTAACAGAACTGTGCTACGTAAAGATGTCTGCAAATCTGCTCTCTGTCAAGGGCATACATTGTGCAGATCTGGTTTTTGTTTCAGAAATAGAACTCCACCAACTTTCCCTGTATTGATTATTAAAACAAAAAGCCTTTTGAACACATATGCATGACGGGAATGTGCAACCTCCTGGTTTTAGAAATAGGCTACCTCACAATGCCATGTGCTAGGGAGGGGCAACAGGATGCATGTGTCTTGTTGTCTTGTGTGAACCCTGAGGCACCTGGTGGGCCACTGTGAGATACAGGAAGCTGGACCAGATGGGCTTTGGCCTGATCCAGTGGGGCTGTTCCTATGTTCCTACAGTACAAGTCTGAAGAAGACCATCTGGTTCAGGTGGCTGTCAAAGAGAAATGCTGTGGAGAATCTTGACTACCCACCAGTATGTTTACTTCAGAATTTACCTCAGAATGCCAGATGCAAAGGAATGGCAACAGGGTGCAAATATCTGGTTGTCTTGCGTGCTCCTTAAGGCATTTGGTGGGCCACTGTGAGATGCAGGAAGCTAGACTAGATGGGCCCTTAACCTGATCCAGCTGGACTCTTCTTATGTACTTAAGGCCCAGATTGGGTTGCAAATTATTATAACTCCCTCCTCACAGACAGGATAGCAAATTCTCTTTTATTTACCTCATATTTCCCTCAGAAATTTCCCTCAGAAATTTATCTCAGAATGCCAGGTGCAAGGGAGTGGCAACAGGATGCAGGCATCTTATTTTCTCACGTGCTCCCTGGGGCATCTCATGGGCCACTGTGTGATACAAGAAGCTGGACTAGATGGGCCCCTTTTGGCCTGATCCAGTAGGGCTCTTCTTATGTTCTTACGCAGAACTGCAAAGATAGCTGCAAGCACCATGTTTCTGAGTTCTGCATTATGAAAGAGGGAGAAAAGCTGCCTTCTTTTCACCTGACTTCATTTTAGCACCTAGCATTAAAGAGAATTAAAAGAGAATTTGTTAACAAGCCCATATCGATGGATAGAGTGTAAGGTTTGACATTCATTGACGGTGGGAGGGAAGAACCTCCATTACAAGAAATATTTGATGGCTGTCAGTAAGAATGGGTCCATTTCTTATCTGTAGTGTATGTAGTAGTAGGTCTTTCTGATTGCACCCCGGCCCTGTGCATAGACAACAGAACATAATATTAGCAATAATTTAGTGCACTTGTTCTGCCGTACTTTATTAACTCTCTTATTATTGTTTAAGTATTGATTTGCACATGGCAAGGGTGCATCCATCTTCTAATTTGTCTGACAAATTAATTCAGCCGTGCTGATGCTCAAACCTGTTTGGAGAAAATACAGATTGGCTCCGCTTCTCCTTGCTGCAAATATCTCTATCTCTGCTTTTGCAGTACGTTGTGCCCAGTTTCCCCCAAGAACTGGCAAGGGCAGGTGGGCATTTTGCCCAGCCAGGAGCTCTGCAGGAAACTTCTGGATAATGGGAACAACAACAATCATGTTAGAGCAAATTAGAAATGCTCCAGTATTTGGGGTACTACCAAAGGCTTACTGGAGCTTCAGCGATGCCGAAGAAGGAGATCTTGGCAAAAACCGGCATATAATGAAAAGAGGCTGTTGTCAAGCCTCATTTATATTAATCAAAGCTTGCCTGAACTTAGTATCATAGTGGTTTCAAGCCCCTCACCCTTGTAGTGGGTATAAACTACTTGGAGGGGCAGCATGAGGTTCCCAAGAAGAATAGGATCCTGAAGCAACGGGTACCTTCCTCCCCAGTCAGCCAATATCTGGATAGATTGAGTACAAGGGTAGAAGGCTACCTTCGAGTGCCAGATGTAGGGGAGTTGCAGCGAGATACCAATAGCTGGTTGTCTTGTGTGCTCCCTGAGGCAGGGACGGCAAGCCAGGATAGCAAATTCTGTGTTATTTATCTCATATTTCCCTCATAATTTTACCATAGATATTTACCTCAGAATGCCAGATACAAGGGCGTGGCCACAGGATGCAGGTATCTTGTTGTCTCGTGTGCTCCCTGAGGCATCTGGTGGGCTATTGTGAGATACAGGAAGCTGGACTAGATAGGCCCTTGGCCTGATCCAGCAGGGCTCTTCTTATGTTCTTAAGGCCCAGGTTGGGCTGAAAGTTATTATAGCTCTCTCCCAACAGACAGGATAGTAACTTCTGTGTTATTTAGCAAATACTTCCCTCAGAATTTTACCATAGATATTTACCTCAGAATGCCAGATACAAGGGAGTGGCCACAGGATGCAGGCATCTGGTTGTCTCGTGTGCTCCCTGAGACATATGGTGGGCTATTTTGAGATACAGGAGGCTGGACTAGATGGGCCCTTGGCCTGGTCCAGCAAGGCTTTACTTATGTCCTTATGCCCCTCCCTGGGCAATGAACTGTTAGCAACAATACAGGGCAATTCACCACCCCCTTGAGCCAATGCAAGCCACTTGTGTAGGCCGTGTGCTGTCGCGTATGTGCAGTAAAGCACATGTGTGCCAGCGCAACAATGCAGGGCTGACGCAGGAAGTTGTGTCGATCCTGCAACACCACCACAATTGACAGGTAAGTCGGTCCTGCGCTGGCCGGATTCGGCCAGTGTGGGGCCATTTCTGGGTGGGGTGATGGTGGGATGGAGGGCAGAACATGGGGAAGGCATTCCTGCAGGCAGGGTGGCACAGAGAGGGGGTGGAGCCTGAATCTGGCTGCTAGGCTGCATACAATCCCGCATCCCTGGGCCACATGGCCTCGATTCAGGCTCATCAGACTTGCGCCTGCTGAACAGCAGACGCCGATCTGAGGATCCCCATTGGCCCATCCCCAGGACAGGAGGACAAATGTGCGGGCCAACCAGCCTGCTTGTTCCAGCGCAGGTTAGGATTGCGCCCATAGTCTTCTTACTGTGTTACCTCAATGTGATTGAGAAGAAAGGCCTTCACAAAGAGTTGGTGCTTGGTTTTAATGGCTGCTTGAGTGTGGCTATAGGAGGTACTACCACAATCCACAGATTATTGAATGCAGCGGAACATTATTATAAAAAAAACAATAGCCAAACAGCTGAGTAAAAGAGCAAACTAATGAAATTAGACTAATGAATTAGAAACTAATGAATTAGAACAAACTAATGAAAAAAATGGAGCTTGCCTGTTCAGCCTATCTCTGAACAGATAGGAGTGGGCTTTCGTCCTGCTGGTGGGCTATAAGCCTCTGGATGGCCACAGTGAGAAGCAGGATGGTAGACCCTAGGTCTGATCCAGCAGACTTATGAGATCTGGTTCATCCTGTCCTCAGGGTTGTTGTTTCATGCCACTAGCAGTATCCAGCATGCATCTAAATCCATTCCCACTTACAAGTGCTATTGTAGAAGTTGTATTATACCAGCTCTATTTGTGTCACGCTAAAATCCCTCGATCGTCAGAGGATTGAATGACTGCTTCGGCCTTGTCGTCTCTTGATTGACTGACAGGTTGACACAATGAGTTCCTCTTATTGACTGATTGTGTTCCCCAGTTGGGAAATTGCATGTTTCACTGAGTCCTCAGCAAAGATTATCTTCCTTTGTATTGTTTTGCCGCCTTGGCTGATGTTTCACAAGGCACACTTAATGCCTCTTTAAAAAGAATTCTCCCCCCCCCACACACACACCAACACCCACGGTTCTTAAATAGGGAGAAATATAAGATGCAGGAACTCATTTGTCTTTGGGTGAAATGCAGGGAGGGAGCCACAGGTCTCCACATCCACAGGCACCAGCAGCACCACCACCAAAAATTGAAAGTGATTGAAACTGAAAATGAAATTGATTAGCCAATTTCCCAATGACACTGATCAAACAAGAGGAAGGACTTCTCAATGGGTCATGAGAACTGCAGTGCCACGCACCTGCTCAGGCTAAAGGAGCTCCCCTGAGTGTGCCCAGGTCCTTGAGATTTGTGATGGAACATCAGGATCTCTTACAAAGCCCTCAAAAGTGCCCTCCTCCACTGCTGGCTCCTCTTGCCCCGCCTCCTCCATTGTGAGGGCACCCTGTTACCTTGGGGGGGGGCTGCCCTGATGTATGCCTCTGGCATAGCACCCTGACCAGGCTGTAGTCAAAGGATCACTTCTCCCCATTTCAGTCCTCCTCTTTGTTTATATAGGAAACCTCCTGGAAATCTCTAGGTGGTCCAACCCCAAAGCATCCCATCCTCATGAACAGCCTTGGCAGAATCTGGGAGCTTCATGCTCTCCCCCCCCCCCACTAGGGAAAAGCCAGCCAGTTACATTTCTGACCCCAGCCACAGATCCTGTCCCATTCACATGTGTGGTCTGATCATCTGTTGAGCTTGTATCCAGACCCTTTTGCATAGCAGGCTAAGCCCAGTGAAGTCTCCTGCCGAAGGGACAATGTCTAACTTTCCCTCATATCTTAATCCAGTTGTCATTATCTCAACCACAACACAAAAATGCCCCACAATTCCCCTGAGAACCAAGAATGGCCCAGCAAGAGCTGCCCACACACAACAGATTGACCAAAAAAGCTCAAATGTTTGCATGTTTTTTGCCTATGGCCAGAAAACTCTTCTAAAATATGGCCCCAGGATCCCATCCCCCATTGCTCATTCTTCCCCACTTTGGTGCATTTGGGAATTGGTCCACCTGCGCTGAGTGACACGTGCCCATCTCTGTGTCTGAGGTGAGCCATTGGTGGCCTGAGGGCTTACATGGGTGAAAATAAATATTGTTTTACTTACCTCTCATTTTGCCCCTCCACCATAACAAATAGTGTGTGCCTTTGTGCTGCAACCACATGGGCACTAGTGGCAGGGGATAGGATTGGGGTCTTCGGTTCCAATCCTATCCCCCACCATTAATGACAGTGCAGCTGTACTGATGGAGTGTGTGCTGCATCCGATGGTGGGGAGGGCAGTCAAGAGGACTGCCAGAGGTAAATAAAAATATTTCCTAGGCGGCTGGTGTAAATCCAAGGAGAGAAAAGGGGCATGGTAGGTTGGAAAAGAGGGGATAGGATTCTGGCTCATGCTGGTGCAACTGAGATCCACCGCTCCCTCCCCCTCCCTGTCCATGACCTGCATCCACAGCCAACTTACCACAAATAGTGGAGCTGTTCTGTGCCGCATCGCTATGTATTTGCAGTAGAGGCTCAGAAGTCCGTCACTGCCAAGGGTCTTCCACTGCTGGAATCATGCTGGTGGAGTTTCTTTCTCCCCTCCTAGGCAACACTTAACGCATGGCTGAAAGGCAGTTCTGGAAAAGCCGAGATGTGGCATGCTGCTATAGCCCTTTGCACTGGAAAGATTCCATGTTCTGTGTCCATTTCATTGAGTATCAGGAACTCTGAGCAGCAAGGGCACTGCATGGCCCTGGGCCGAGAGCCTCTTGGCCACCTGCAGTCCTTCAACTGGAGGTTCCAGGGACAGCCCCAAAGCCTTTGGTATGCAAAGCATGTGTGCTACCACTGAGCTGTTTCCCTTCGGAGTAAAACACTTCGGCTCTATTTGCACTGCAGGCCTCAGAGGGTTTAACATTCATTTCCTCTTATCTCCCCAGGGAACACTTCGGATTGAATTTCTATGAGGGGCGTTTGGTGTGACTGATGGAGTTCCCAGCCCCTCATCAATGGGCACGAGACCAACATGCATTTGTCACGCAGCGCTCCTTCCAGAGGGACCCAAAGCTCACACCTGTCACCAGGATCTGTATTATCACACAGGATGATACCAATTCGCCTATGATGCTACCAGTGGCGTTTCTACAGGGATGGCAAAGCTCTAAGTTTTGCAAGAAGCCTTACCTTGCAGTGGAAATCACTCCTCTCCTGTACCGTTTTAGCCAATCTTGGCGTTGCTTACTGGCTACAGCAGCAAGGGAGAGGAGGGATTTACATGACAGGGTAAGGCTTCTTGCAAAACTTAGAGCTTTGCCATCCCTGTACAAATGCCTCTGGATGCTACAACACCTTGCAGTGAATCTCCTTGGCCTCATTAACACCTGCCATTAAGATGGCACAGGGCTTGGAAAGAGATAGTGGCCATTCTCTGTGACTCTTTCTAGGTCAGGTGGCTGTAAACTTGGTGGTGAGTGATGAAGAGGGACCAGAGGCAGATCTAAGGGGGGGGCAAATCTGTAAGTTTTGCAAGAAGCCTTACCTTGCAGTGGAAAACACTCCTCTCCTGCACTGTTCTAGCCAATCCTCACAGGGAACAGCAACATCTTGGCATTGCTTACTGGCTACAGCAGCAAGGGAGAGGAGGGATTTACATGACAAGGTAAGGCTTCTTGCAAAACTTACAGATTTGCCCCCCCCCTTAGATCCGCCTCCGAGAGGGACTCTCAGATGAATGAGAATCTCCTCACAATGCTGCTGGACGGAAGCTGCTGAAACCAGGATGAGGTTTCTCAGTAGTTTCTCAGACTATTCGTTGAGGGAAAGGAAGTGGAGCTTCTCTTCCATAGCATATGCACGTATTTTTGGTCCACTTCAGGGTGCACATGAGCTCCTTGCCTTCAAGAAAGCTCAGTGAGATTTGAGTAAAAGAATATAGGAAGAGCCCCACTGGATCAGGCCAAAGGCCCATCTAGTCCAGCTTCCTGCATCTCACAGTGGCCCACCAGATGCCTTAAGGAGCATGCAAGACAACCAGATATTTGCATCCTGCTGCCATTCCCTTGCATCTGGCATTCTGAGCAGTGATGTCATCCGGGCGCACCAGGAACTGGAACGCCCGGAGGATTGGCAGCCCTCCGCCCCTATGGCGGAGGCCAGCCACTCCTCCCTGTGCCTCCCTGCGCCTGGAATCGCTCTATTTCAAAGCGATTCGGACACACAGGAGGGCGGGTGGGCGCAGGAACAGCTCGCCCGTCCTTGGGAGAGGCGGCGCGGCCTGGGCCCGTCCGCAGAACAAGCGGAACGCCATACCAGCCCATTCCGCCCGGATGCCACCGCTGATTCTGTAGTAAATTCTGAAGTAAACATACTGGTAGGTAGTCAAGATTCTCCACAGCATTTCTCTTTGACAGCCACCTGAATCTGATGGTCTTCTTCAGACTTGTACTGTAGGAACATAGGAACAGCCCCACTGGATCAGGCCAAGGCCCATCTGGTCCAGCTTCTTGTATCTCACAGTGGCCCACCAGATGCCTCAGGGAGCACGCAAGCCAACCAGGTATTTGCATCCTGTTGCCATTCCCTTGCATCTGGCATTTTGAGGTAAATTCTGAAGTAAACATACTGGTGGGTAGTCAAGATTCTCCACAGCATTTCTCTTTGACAGCCACCTGAATCTGATGGCCTTCTTCAGACTTGTACTGTAGGAACATAGGAACAGTCCCACTGCATCAGGCCAAGGCCCATCTGGTCCAGCTTCCTGTATCTCACAGTGGCCCACCAGATGCCTCAGGGTTTACACAAGACAACAAGCCACATGCATCCCTAGCACATGGCATTGTAAGGAAGCCAATTCCTAAAACCAATGCCTTAAGGAACACACAGGACAACTAAATAGTGACATCATGTTGCCACTCCCCTGCATCAGGCATTCAATTTCTGAGGTAAATTTTTGAGGTAAATAATAACTTGCAACCCAATCTGGGTCTTAAGAACATAAGAAGAGCCTTGTTGGATCAGGCCAAGGCCCATCGAGTCCAGCTTCCTGTATCTCACAGTGGCCCACCAGATGCCTCAGGGAGCACACAGGACAATAAAATCTCTGCATCCTGTTGCCACTCCCCTGCATCTGGCATTCCGAGGTAGCTTACTTCTAAAATGAGGAGATTGCATCATCCATCATGGCCTGTAGCCTGCAATCCAGAAATTTGTCCAATCCCCTTTTAAAGGCACCCAGGCCGGATACTTCCTGTGGTAAGGAGTTCCACAAGTTAATTAACTGCTGGGTAAAAAAGTATTTTCTCTTCCAACACTCAATTTAAGTGGATGTCCCCTGGTTCTGGTGTTGTGAGAGAGGGAAAAGAACATGCCCTCCACTGCCGGATTTTATCCCCCTGCTTCAGCTGAGCAGCCCGAAATGGGGCTGATAGATTCCCATGCACAAAATAGCTGGTAGAGAGTTGAGATGCTCCATTGGAGGCAGTGGGGCTTTTCCCAGAGGAAAGGGATAAATGTCCCCTTCTCCCAAGGAGTCTCTGGCGGCTGCCTGGCTACCACTGAATGCCGTGGTAGCTGTTTGGCTAACACTGAGCCCATGGCACCCAGGTAGCTCAGGATTGGGCTGCGGGGCTTCTGGAGGTGCACCCCCATGTGTTCTGGAAACCAAAACTTTTTTTTTAGTGGGGAGGGGCAAGCTGAATGGCACTTTTCATGTGCTCAGAGGCATTTCAGTGTATTTCCCCTGAAATTAATAATTATTGAATCCTGTCTGTCTGTCTGTCTGTCTGTCTGTCTGTCTGTCTGTCTGTCTGTCT
>JAJKFI010023433.1:10831-29757 GCA_029204185.1 Lerista edwardsae | reverse complement strand
TCTGTCTGTCTGTCTGTCTGTCTGTCTGTCTGTCTGTCTGTCTGTCTCTCTCTCTCTCTCTCTCTCTCTCTCTGTGGGTGCAGTCCCGGGGGGGGGGGTAGCGCTGATGCAACGTCATACAAAATTATGCATGCAAGGGATAAAGTCGATAGAGGGATGTTCTTTTCCCTCTCTCAAAACACCAGAACCAGGGGGCATCCGCTAAAACTGAGGGTTGGGAGAGTTAAAACAGAGAAAAGGAAGTACGTTTTTACCCAGCGGGTTAGTTAAGCTACGGAACTCCTTGCCACAGGAGGTGGTGATGGCATCTGGTCTTGATGCCTTTAAGAGGGGATTGGACGGATTTCTGGAGGAAAGGTCCATCGTGGGCTATAGGCAATGATGGGTTGTGCAACCTCCTTACAAAGGTGGTGGGCTACTGGTACCGGGTGCAGGGGAGTGGCAACAGGATGCAAGCGTCTTGTTGTCTCATGGCTCCCTGGGGCACCTGGTGGGCCACTGTGAGATACAGGAAGCTGGACTAGATGGGCATTTGGCCTGATCCAGCAGGGCTCTTCTTATGTTCTTATGTTCTTAACATGCTCCCAGACCAGCACTAGCGCCAGCCTGGGAGTGCGGGCGGAGAGGCGTCTGTGCGCCAGCCGAACCAGGCTAGCGCAGGGGCTGTTCTGGGAGGGTGGAACTGGGCAGGGGTGGGCGGAACAGGGTGAGCCGGTGGACGTGCTGGCCCAGGAAGGGGGTGGGTTTGGGATGCAGCTGTTAGGTGGGATTCACGGCCTCATCTCCAGGCCACGCGGCCCTGATTCGGGCTGCGTGGCCTCCTCGGTTCTGCGCTCGCGGTTTCACGGGTGCAGATCCGAGGAGGCCATTGGGGAGGCTCCCCTACACTCCCATGTGCTTGGGAGGCTCCTGGGTGCTCCGATAATGCACTGGATATAGCGCAATCCCGCCAGTCGGCCTGTTCCGGTGGAGCCTAGGATTGCGCTCTCTGTCTCTCTGAGTAGGTGGAGTGGGAGGGAGGTGTTGGCACAGATTGACACTCGGCTCGTAAGCCAGCAGGATATCTGTGAGCCCTTGTTCCAGACTGGGTGGGGTATATAGAAAAGGTAAGAGAACGTCAAGATGTGCTGATCTCCAGGGTGGATGTTAACAGTGATGTCATTCAGGGGGAACGGACCAGAACGGGCGTTCCGGATCCTAACGGGCTCCGTGGCTGGTTCCGGGTTCCCGACAAGTGCCAATCAAAAGTGAGTTCCTGTTCCTAAATCATCTGAATGACACCACTGGATGTTAAGCATGTGACTCAGTGTATCTTGGCAAGGAGCATCACACTCCGCTCACCGCTGTACCGTTCTGCTGGCCAGCCATGGGAGGAAAGGGGCACAGATGCCTGGAGCTGGTGTCATTTCATCCATATTGTATGAGAGCGTTAACTCACAGAATCAGGGACGGCCTTCTCCCGAGCAGCAGCCACGAGCGCACGACTGCGCTTCCGTCCAACTGTGGAGCCTGGACCCAGCCGCTCACGTGGCCATTCATTCCACCCTTCAGTACAGCAGAGCTGACTTGAACCTAATTAGGCCCCAGAAGAAAAATGGTTATAATTAGGCCGGAGCAGCTTTGTAAAACGTAATGAGAGGATTTAATTGGCTACTTCCCTCTACTAACGATCCCGGAATTTATGGGTTTCCGTGGGTAGTAGGGGAGTCACTGCCTTAGTTTTTTCTTTCTTTTTATTCCATCCCATCTCCCTGCTTGTATGTTTTCTTCTGCGCATGTCCGTGGTGCTCAGTGCATCCCAGGTGAGTACAACAGGCAGCCCAATCCTAACCTGCACTGGAATAGGCAGGCCGGCACATTTAAGCTGCATCCTAAGGAGGCAGCAGCAGCTCAGCGCGGGGCAAGGGGATATTTTCCCCTTGCCCCAGGGTAAGCCCCAGCCAGCCCTATGGGCCTGCTCAGATCTGAGCCTGCAAAACAGCAGGCGCGGGGCCACATGGCCAAGAGCAGCCTGAATTGGGGCCGCCCAGCCCAGGGACCGGGATTAGGATATGACCCAACCGCCATGACCTGTCTCTGCCCCATCTCAGCCCACAGTGCCACCGCGTTGTGCCTCTGGCATGCCCTTGGTGCAGTCCTGATGATTGAGACATGCAAAATTATGCACGGAAGGGATAGAGTCGATAGAGGGATGTTCTTTTCCCTCTCTCAAAACACCAGAACCAGGGGGCATCCGCTAAAACTGAGGGTTGGGAGAGTTAAAACAGATAAAAGGAAGTACTTTTTTTTACCCAGCGGGTAGTTAATCTGTGGAACATCTGTGGTGATGGCATCTGGTCTGGATGCCTTTAAGAGAGGATTGGACGGATTTCTGGAGGAAAAGTCCATCGTGGGCTATAGGCAATGATGGATTGTGCAACCTCCTTACATTAGTAGTAGGCTACTTCAGAGTACCGGGTGCAAGGGAGTGGCAACAGGATGCAGGGATCTTGTTGTTTTGTGCCTCCCTGGGGCATCTGGTGGGCTGCTGTAAGATACAGGAAGCTGGACTAGATGGGCCTTTGGCCTGATCCAGCGGGGCTCTTCTTATGTTCTTATGTCCTGCACTGGTAGCTCAGACACTGTGGCTCAGATGCTCCTGAGAGAATGTTTGCAACAATACTGGTCAAGTGCAAGAGTGCTGCATTGGCGCAAAGCCAGGTTAGGATTGCACTCTCAGGGCGCAGTCCTATACTTTGCCGGAATGTCGAGGCCGGACGGACTGCACCCTACCCTGACAAAGCATAGGTGAGGGTGGAGCCTCCCCACAGCAAGGGCACGCCTGCTGGCCTGCCCGCATCCCGCCCTGGTCCTGCCCAGAACAACGCGAGGGAGGCTCTGTGCAGGAGCAGTGGGACTGGTGCGGCCTGCGTCACCAGTCCCGTTGCCTTATCACCAACACGGGGTGCCGCTCAGCACCCCTGCATAGGTGCTAATGCAGTAGCGCCAATGCTACGATGTGACATTGGTGCGACGGGCAGCCCAGGATTGCATTGTCAATCTCATGCGCTTTTGGGAAATTCCCATGCTTGGCTGCTCCTTCTTTGCACCGCAGCTTGAATCTGGAAAGGCGGCCCCATCTTTGGAAGCAATGAAAGCCATTGGTGAAGACCACAGAGGTGCCTTCAGCCTTGGCTTCCCTAACCAACTTCAGCAAAAACTCCTGGAGACGTAGGCCCACACCTTTTTAAGCCAATCAGAGTTGGGCTTGCCCTAGTCCCTTCCCCCTCCCAAGGCCTCCGCTCTCCTCCCTTGAACCCCCTTTACCTGATTTCCGGCACTACCACTACTATGGAGAAGTGCAAGAAGGGGTGTCATCTCCTCCCTTTTCCAGTGCTTTGCATGGTGTGGAGCAGCGTGGCATGAAGAGTTTTCCAGTGATTTGCAACCACTGTGCTCCAAAATCCCATGGCACGCCTGTGGACCTTTCGTGGCCCAGTAATGTCCCACGATACACCCGTTTAAAAGTGCTACTGTAATCTGAAAAGTCCATCTAGAAGCCAAGGCTCACTCAGAAAGCCATCCCAAATGTGTTGTGGCATGACTGAAAAGGTTCCGCCTCTCCTGAGCAGCCTCTCACCTCTTGTGAACAGGTAGACACATCTAGGAAAAGGTGGTGTCCTTCAGGCCTACAATGGACTCATGTGTACGTTCTTGTCTTCCTGAAAAGTCTCCCTCCCTTACTCCCTCCCTCCCCCCTCCCTCCCCCACCGTCTCTCTCTCTCTCTCTCTCTCTCTCACACACACACACACACACACACACACACACACACACACACAATGCCTCATTGTGGAACCAAGAACAATGGCAATGAAGCGGGTATCCTCATCCGCTCTCAATTTAGGGGGACAGGCAGAAGTCATTCCCTCTCTTGGCACTTGTATTCAGCACGGAATCGAAGCACTGGGAGAAAACAATGTTTGTCTCCGGCACCGTTTCACTATTGCTACAGGGGAGGAAACCGTTCCGTGCTTCACCAAAAGGTCACTTCTTCAACCATCACATATGTTCCCTGGTTAAGCATTTCATTGCCGAGCAGATAAAAGCCCCACCTGTCTCCCACGCTTAGCTTTGCCATGTTTTATTCATCACCCTTTGTTACTTTGCTCCTGACAAAGGACACCTGGATCTCCTTCCCCTCACCTCCAGGCAAAGGCCGTGCTCTGCAGATGGTTTAAGGGGTGCAAAAATGAGGGAGGGGCTGTGTAAAGTTTAAGCACCCACATTTCGCTGTCTGTTCCATTCCTGGACTGCAGGGTGAAGTAGACTCGGTGGAGAGTGGTTCCAGGCCAGTTGGCAAGGCCTCTGAGTTCAATGGAGGGGAGGGGAGGGGAGGGGAGGGAGTTAACCTGTCTCCTCAGCCCTCCTCTTCCGCCTCAACTGGGTGGATCTGGCTCCTTAAGCATGGACTCCTTGCT
The DNA here is from genome assembly GCA_029204185.1 of Lerista edwardsae. NCBI lineage: Eukaryota > Metazoa > Chordata > Lepidosauria > Squamata > Scincidae > Lerista > Lerista edwardsae. The sequence goes on along the minus strand of JAJKFI010023433.1, from coordinate 25,299 downwards.
GGTCCAGATCAAGGCTCCCATCATCAATCCCGCGGGGTCACGGCCGCGGCTCATCATGGGCCTGTGGGGATTTTTAAGCCACACCCCTCTGGTTCCTACATCCCCTGGCCCCGCCCACATCCTTCTGTCTCCCTCAAGGCTGGATGAGCTGCCATTGCTTTCTAGAAGTGATGTGGGTGGAGCCTGCATGGCTCTCCATGCTCTGCCCACCAGCACTGGCAGGGCAGATGCGCCAACCCTTGCTGACGCAATCGGCCTCCATGGAGGTGGGAAAGTCTGTCTCCGGCCGTAATCCTATTTGTGCTACACTAGAACCCTCTTTGGGCGCAATCCTAACCTGGAGTGAGGCCGGCACCATTAGGCCAGCGAACTTTGGCTGGCATAAGGGCCACCATAAAGTGTGCTTGGACCACTCTTGGAGTCAGGGAGGATGGCACTTATCTGTGTGCTGGCCTCTCTGACTCTAAGAGTGCAATCCTAAACTGGAGTTAGGCCGGCATAAAATAAGCCAGCAAAGTTTGGCCAGCACAAGGGCCCCCATAAAGCGTTTTTGGACCACTCTTGGAGTCAGGGAGGATGGCGCATGTCTGTGTGCTGGACTCTCTGACTCCGAGAGTGGTCCAAACATACTTTATGGTGTCCCTTGTGCTGGCCAGACTTTGCTTTATTTACCTCATATTTACCTCAGAAATTTACCTCAGAAATTTACCTCAGAATGCCAGATACAAGGGAGTGGCGTTTGGACCACTCTCAGAGTCAGGGAGGATGGTGCATGTCTGTGTGCTGGCCTCTCTCACTCTAAGAGTGCAATCCTAACTTGGAGTTAGGCCAGCATAAAATAAGCCAGCAAAGTTTGGCCAGCACAAGGGCCACTATAAAGCATTTTTGGACCACTCTTGGAGTCAGGGAGGATGGCGCATGTCTGTGTGCTGGCCTCTCTGACTCCGAGAGTGGTCCAAACATATAATACTTTTCGTTATCCCTTGTGCTGGCCAAACTTTGCTGGCTTAGTTTATGCCGGCCTAACTCCAGGTTAGGATTACACCCTTAGGGAGTTGCAAAATACTGCACCCCATTCAAATTCCACTCATCTTTTCGAAATGGCTTTTACCCTCCTTGAAATGCTTCGTATGTTCGGCTCAAGTGGGAATCTTCAAGTGTAGCTTGATTTTTGCTTTTAGCTGAGACTTTTCTTCATGGTGGATTTTGCCCCTAAATATTAAACTTCCAAGAGCTTGTTCTTCTCTAGAATTCCTAAGGCAACTTATTGAAATGTATATTGGGAGGTAACTGAAAAGTACATTGGTAATAATCAGAAATGTAGTTGCTTAGTCCCCATGTGCAAAAACTTCTATTGGCAAACAATATCTACAAAGAACCATCCGCTGGAGTTGTTTGGAGTAGTGAAGAGCCTTGTGATCAATTAAAAATCACACCTTTTGCAATCAAAAGATATTTAGACGGAATTATGCCTGCAAATTATGCTGCTTTGTGAAATGCTGAAGTAGAGTTTTATTTCGGCAGAGTTTCTTAGCTGCTTTTTTTTTTCTATCTCGACCAACCAACACTTTCTCATACAAACCTTTCTCCAAATTCTCCCTCTTAATTTTAAATGATGGACAACCCAATTCTAATGAGACTGCCTGTGTTGCAATGCAATGGTGCTAAAATGGCTGCCACATGCCAGGTGGCCAGAGAAGTCCTTGGGGTAAGGGAACATTTGTTCCCTTATCCTGTATTGAACTTTGCAGCCTTGATGGCTCTGCTTAGATCAGAACCAGATCTGCTTGGATTGGCCGGTACAAAGGAGTGGCAACAGGATGCAGACATTTTGTTGTCTCGTGTGCTCCGAGGCATCTGGTGGGCCACTGTGAGATTCAGGAAGCTGGACTAGATGGGCCCTTGGCCTGATCCACTAGAGCTCTTCTGATGTTTCTAACTCCCAGATCGTGTTGCAAGTTATTATAGCTATATAATAATAATATAGCAAATATTATTATTATATTTGCAGGAGAGCAAATTCTGTTTCATTTCCCTCATATTTCCCTCAGAATTTTACCTCAGAAATTTACCTCAGAATGCCAGATACGAGGGAGTGGCACCAGGGACTTGTAAGCCTGTAAGGGGCATTGAGGTATCCTACTTCTTTGCACCATCTGGGCAATTTACTTGAGCAAATTGTTGCTTGCTGTGTTGGAGCACTATGATTAGAAGTGGTGAGAGGATTGAATTGCAGCTATCATTAAGGCAAGGATTAGGTGAGCCTGGGGTGCAATCCTAACCTGGAGTTAGGCTGGCACAGTTAGGCCAGCAAAATTTGGCCAGCACAAGAGACACCGTAAAGTATGTTTGGACCACTCTGAGCCAGTGAGGCCAGCACACTGATGTGTGCTATCCTCTGAGTGTGGTCCAAATGCGTTTTACGGTGGCCCTTGTGCCAGCCAAACTTTATTGGCCTAACTGTGCCGGCCTAACTCCAGGTTAGGATTGCACCCTAAGTCTGTTCCAGAGAGAATTAATCTGCTGTTAATTTGACTTCAGCAGAAGCACCTGATCCTTTGATCAATAACCACCCTGTTCCAATATTAATGCCTAGAAATGGCTTTTAGGAGGCTCAGAAACAAGACCCAGCGATGTTTTCGTCAGCCGAGTCAGCGCACTACCAAGGACACACTGGTCATAAGGTTGCTCCTGAATTCCAGCCCCTGTTACTGGATGCTCCTGTAACAGCGTAAGTGAATACAGCCTGGCTCCCTTGCAATTCGCATCCAAAAAACCCAAAGCTGGATTTAAAGCATTGGAACCATAATGCGGATCAGTATGAAAACCAGTTAAGCCAAGCAGCCCTCCCTGTGAGCTGGTCTCTTGCCCGGTTACACAGCCAAGTCATAGGATGCCCAGACAGATCCCTCACCTACAGAGCTCTGGTCTGGCTCAGGCCTTTCACACATAGATCCCTCATAGGAACAGCCATGGAATTTGGTGAGGTGCACTTGGACCCCATTTGGAAGGTGACTGGAGTATTGGGTTCTAGGAGCTTTGGAGTGGAGAAAGCCCATTGGTCGCACAGGGGCACCTTGGAGACCTGGGTTATTACTGTACCATGTGGGATGCCCTATACCTGGACTTACTGAGAGTGCAAATCCTAACCTGCTCTGGGAAGGGCAAGCCTCCTGGCCTGTGCTGTAGCCAGGGCAGGTTGGGAGGCCACTGGAGACTCCATGGGGCAAGGGTGAGCCCCAACCGGGCCTGTTTGGCAGGCGCAAATCTGATGAGCCACAGTGGACTGGATCATTTTCTGGAGGAAAAGTCCATCTGAGGTGTCATGAAACAGTGCCTTCATGTGGACCCTGTTCTTGCATTGGTGGTTGGAAGAGAACTACTCATGTCTAAATGGTCCAGGTGAGGATAATTGGCGTTAATGGGCTAAAGTGAAAAGCCTCAGAGAACAGAACCCTTGTGCTGCTTTCAGGGAAGGTTAACCTCATTGTGGACTGTGAGCGCAAGGGAGGCAGCTGGTTGCAGTCGGTCAGTCAGAGGTAAACCTCTGTAGGTGTCTTTTGTTTTCCTTTTGAGTTCCTCTCAGTTAATTTATAAACAGAGGGTTTTTTAACTAGAGGGAGGAGTCTTGTGAGTGAGAGCCTCCTCGCTTGGATTTTTACTATTTGGATTTTACAAAAACAGAGGCTCTGTAATTTTAAGTGTAATGTTCAATATATGTTAATAAAATTGGGTTGCCCCTGCCCCCATAGTGTTGAAAACAACAGTGCTGGATTTTTGGATGATGGAAGCGGGCACCATGTTATGATGGGGGGGGAACCTCCCTCCCCTAAGGTAGTTGCCGCTGCCACCAGCCCAGGCTTAATGCAACAAAAGGGAGCTTGTGGGCAACCCCCCCTGTTAAAAGAAAACCAAATAGAATAAATAAAAACCCAATTTTATTAACAGAGGTTTGGTGAGAGGCTTTCAACTTTATCCCAGTAATGCCAATTATCCTCACCTGAACCATTTACACATGAGTAGTTCTCTTCCAACCACCAATACAAGAATAGGATCTGACAGGAGGCTACAGGCCTAACTTACTTTAGAGTTAGGCTACCTCAGAGTACCCATCACTTCCTGGCAAATAGAAGGGGAAGAAATGGAAGCAGTGACAGACTTTACTTTCCTGGGCTCCAAGATCACCGCAGACGGTGACTGCAGCCATGAAATTAAAAGACGTTTACTTCTTGGGAGGAAAGCTATGGTGAACCTAGACAACTTAATAAAAAGCCGAGACATCACCCTGCCAACAAAGGTTTGCATAGTCAAAGCTATGGTTTTCCCAGTAGCAATGTATGGCTGTGAGAGCTGGACCATAAGAAAGGCAGAGCGCCGAAGAATAGATGCTTTTGAATTATGGTGTTGGAGAAGACTCTTGAGAGTCCCCTGGACTGCAAAGAGATCCAATTGGTCAATCCTCCAGGAAGTCAAGCCTGATTGCTCCCTGGAAGGACAAATCCTGAAGCTGAAGCTCCAATACTTTGGCCACCTCCTGAGAAGAGAGGACTCTGTAGAAAAGACCCTCATGCTGGGAAAGATTGAAGGCAAAAGGAGAAGTGGGCAGCAGAGGATGAGATGGTGAGATAGTGTCACCAAAGCGATGAACATGAAATTGGGCGAACTCCGGAAGCTCGTGGAGGACAGGGAGGCCTGGTGTGCTGTGGTCCATGGGGTTGTGAAGAGTCGGACATGACAGCGACTGAACAACAACAATCTCAGAGTTCCAGATGCAGGGGAGTGGCAATGAGATGCACATATCTAGTTGTCTTGTGTATTCCCCGAGGCAACAGGTGGGCCACTGTGAGATGCAGGAAGCTGGACAAGATGCGCCTTAGGCCTGATCCAGTGGGGCTCTTCTTATGTTCATGCAGCCTGGGGACAGGAGGCGGCCTGATAGCCATATATGGACTCCTCCTCCTTCCCCGAGCCGCCAAGCCGGAACATCCTCCCCCCTGCTCCTTTCCACCCTCCCCTGCTTCCTTCTGGCTTGGGGCCAGAAATGGCCCTGCGCCAGCCAGGTTTGGCCAGCACGGAACTGACTTCCCTGTCGGTCATAGTGGCATGCTGGGCTGACAGAGCTGCCTGTATCGGCCCAGTGCCTGTTGTGCTGGCATGTACATGCTTTGTGGCCCGCGCCCAACACTGCAGAGCCGGCACAAGTGGCTTGCATCAGCCCATAGGGGTGGGTGGGTTAGGATTGCTCTATGAATGAAGTAGTGTGTTTGGACTAAAAGGTTTGGTGACCCTCTGAAGGGAGGCTGCTCAGAACTACCCAGGCAACATCTGAATGCTGTCACTTCTAGGATCATAGAATCATAGAAATATAGAGTTGGAAGGGACCTACAAGGTCATCTAGTCCAACCTCCTGCCTGTAGCAGGAAATCCTCCTAGAGCATCTCCAGCAGGTGCCTGTCAAGCCTCTGCCTGAAGGTCTCCAGTGAGGGAGACTCCACCACCTTCCTCGGCAATCTGTTCCACTGTCGAACCACCCTTATCGTCAATAAATCCTTCCTCATGTCCAGCTGGAATTTCCTCTCTTGCAGTTTGCACCCTTTGGACCTAGTTCTTCTGTCAGAGGCAGGTGAGAACAGATTTGTCCCTTCTTCCTTACGGCAGCCCTTCAGGTATTTGAAGAGTGCTAGAGTGCCCTCTCACATCATTCTCTGGTGGTCATATTCAAGTCAGGGCCTGAAAGTGGTCCAACAGCCTCTGGTTTCAGTTTCACACTTGGGCATCAGGACACTGCTTCACCCAAAAAAATGGAAGGGCAGTGTGGGAAGAGGTCCTTAGAAATAGGCATGGAATCAAAATCTATTGATATTGGATCAAATCATGATGGTTGGTGATAGATTAGAGCTACTCAGCTCACCAAAATGCCATTGGTCAACAACCTTAAAAAGAAACACAGGCACCATAACAGCATCAAGCAAATTATAGCTCCTGAGAAGAGACTTTCTTTCCTTGAATTTCCCAGGCAGAGTTAGTGGGTGTTTCATGTGACGCTGGGAAATGTTTTCCTTTTTAGTGAACGGAATTAATTCATCACACAGAACATATGGTGCCCCATACGACTGAGCAGCTGCGTCTCCACAGAGGAATAGACCACTGTAGCTGACGCATGTGCCAGAATGATGGCTTATTTTGCTATACTTTTTCATGGTTCTCTCTTACCAAAAAATAAAAATGCAGTTTTTCCATGTAGAGAGAGCCTGATAAGACAATACAACTAGGAAAGGATGAGTTTGGGAAGACAGCCTGACTCCCTTGTAAGAACAGGAGGCACAATTTGGGTGGGAGGGTGGGCTCTAGAGTCAAAACAGATTTTGGTGGGAGACATGAAGTGTCACTTAAAAAAAAAAAATCAGCCTTCCTCAAAATGCCCGTCTGAACTTCAGCTATTCCTCCTAATCCCAGATATTTTAGTTATGGTTTAATGAGGCTACTTCAAACATCCATGGAGGAGCAGGTTAGTCTCTAAATCAGAGGTGTCAAACTCACTTCATATAGTAGGCCGAATAGCATTTGTGATGTCTGCTGAAGGCCGGAAGTGATGTCATTAAGCAGGAAGTGATGTCATTAATCATGACAGAAATAAGAACTTTTTTACCCCTCAGCAACTGACTAGCTGCAAATGAAAAGAGAAAATATGCAAATTTTAATCATATTTTCAAGACATGAAAGAGCCCAATTATCATGCAGGCTTCCCTTTCAGCAGTGAAAACTCCAGCATAGCTCAGCAGTGGATGGTGGTGCTGGGAGTGGCCCAGGGGCCAAATAAGGAGCTTTTGAGGGCCACATCTGGCTGCCAGACATACTCTAAATTATTATCAGGTGCTCATGAATGGGATGGATAGAGTGAATATAATTATGCATGGGATGGGTAGAATGGACAGAGCAGGAATGTTCTTTTCCCTCTCTCACAACATCAGAACCAGGGGACATCCACTGAAATTGAGTACTGGGAGAGAGAATGAATAACACTTTTTTTACCCAGCTGGTAATTAATCTGTGGAACTCCTTGGCACAGGAGCTGGTGATGGTATCTGGCTTGGGTGCCTTTAAAAGGGGATTGAACAGATTTCTGGAGGAAAAGTCCATTGTGGGCTACAGGCCATGATGGGTGGTGCAACTGCCTTATGTTAGTAATAGGCTACTTCAGAATGCCAGGTGCAAGGGAGTGGCCACAGGATGCAGGCATCTTGTTGTCTCATGTGCTCCCTGAGGCATCTGGTGGCCACTGTGAGATACGGGAAGCTGGAATAGATGGACCTTTAGCCTGAACCAGCAGGGCTTTTATTATGTTCTTGCGTGTGTGGCAGCAGTGTGCGTAGGCTACTTTTGGGCATGGCTCTGTTCGAACGAAGTGAAATTGCTCCAGTTTTGATGCATCGATTGACTCCTCCATGAAGAAACTCCTCTGCTCATGAATGTCAGTCTACATTTATGGCCTAAGGGCTAAATCCTATCCAATTTTCCAGCCCTGCTGTAGCTGTCCCAATGGGGTGTGTGGTACAGTCTGTGGTGGTGGAGAAGTCATGGAGTCCTCCTCAAGTTCAATCAATCAATCAATCAATCAATCAATCAACAGGTACTTATATACTGCTTTTCAACACAAAGTTCACAAAGCAGTTTACAGGAAAATAGTAATAATAAAGTTAAATGGTTTCCTGTCCCAAAGGGCTCACAATCTAAAAAAAGGCAGAACACCACCAGCAACAGCCACGAGAAAGACACTGCGCAGGGGTGAAGAGGGACAATTGCTCTCCCCCTGCTAAATATAAGAGGACACCACTTGAAAAAGTGCCTCTTGCCCAGTTAGCAGGGGTGAACCTTTTTTTTTTTTTTTGCTTACTATGGGGTTGCATTGCAGCTGCATCAGCACCAGAAAATTGGGTAGGGTTGGGCCCAAAATCAGGAAGACAATTTCCAGGTAGATAAAACAAATAATTCTGTAGCATATATAAAGATTACGGGCAGCTTCTACTGGCAGATTTTCCTGTGTGAGCCCTATTTAAATGAGGAACCCAATACAGTCGCTCCCTTCTTGGGTGCAACTCTCCTCTGCGGGGCTAGTCCAGAAGAGCTTCTCTGTGGATTGTGCGCTGTTGCATTATGAGTGACATACAATTTCATAGTCTGGAGCCCACTTCCCCAGAAGTGCTCTGGCTGGAACCATTTGCCTCGAGGTAGATGCTGCAATTACACGGAAGGCAATGCTAACGTGTTATCTTAAAAAACAACAACCAACAATAGCTTTTCTTCCCAACAGTCAGCAGGATTCCTGTTTCATGCACTAGAATAAAAGTAGTCATCATGCCTGCAACAACCTGTTGTAAGAGCAACTTATCACGGTGATCTTAATGTACTGAAATTCTGGACTCTGTGTTCCCAGGTCGCCGAAATCCAATTCCTGCAGATTTAGTGCAAACAATCCCTCTGCTGTGCTCAGGGGATGACCTGCCTCTTTCAGTTCTCCTTCAGCGTCCACTAAGATTTGCCACGGATTTTTTTTTGCAAACGGTGTGACAGGCAGCCTAATCCTAAACTGTGCTGGCCCAGCAGGGCCATATGGCCTCCTCTGCATCCAGCGCAACTTTGGAGGAGGCTTGAGGTCTCCTCCGGGTAAGGGGATATTTGTCTCCTTACACTAAAACTCCAGCCTGCCCTATGGGGCTACTCAGGTCTGCATCTGCTAAATAGCAGGTACATGTCCGAGCAACCCTATGTAAAGCCAGCAGGCCCAGGACTGGGGTTATGATGCCTGCTCTGCCATTCCGCCCCCTCCTGAGCCTGATAAGAACATACAAATAGCTCCACTGGATCAGGCCCAAAGGCCCATCAAGCCCAGTTTCCTCACAGTGGCCCACCAGACGCCTCAGGCAGCACACAAGACAACTAGATGCTTGCATCCTGTGGCCATTCCCTTGCATCTGGCATTCTGAGGTAAATTTCTGAGGTAAATATAAGGTAAATAAAACAGAATTTGCTATCGTAAGAACATAAGAACAACCCCAGTAGATCAGGCCAAAGGCCCTTCTAATCCAGCTTCCTGTATCTCACAGTGGCCCACCAGGTGCCTCAAGGAGCACACGAGACAACCAGATGACTGCATCCTGTGACCACTCCCTTGCACCTGGCATTCTGAGGTAGACTACGTCTAAAAAAGGAGGTTGCACAAACCCAGATCTGCCCCCAATCTGCTCTCCCTGCCTCCATTCCTCCCTCTCACTGCCCTTCCACAACCCAGCGCATTTCTTACCTCTATCAGTGACCATTCCACAGGAGGCAGCATCAGTGAGGTGGCGCACTGCCTACTCATGCTGTGCCACAGACACTCCACCTTCGCACAGAAGATACAGGATTCACTCGGAGTAAGATTTAGAATTTCCTGCCTGCAGGAGAATGAATGACTCACCAGTGAAGACAGGAAGGGGTGCACTCTGACTGGCTTTCGAATGAGGCAATATATTTGACGTCCCCGAAGTTCTCAAATGAAGACTTTCAGCACAGCCTTAAAAAATGGTGATGTGGCCAAGGGTGAAAGGCAGCTGGACAACAAAATAAACTAAACCAAGTTGCAATAAAAAATCATTTCTTCTTCTGCCATCTCTTTCAAAACACTTTAAGAATGTCTATTGCCAAATTTTTTTTTCCGTAATACTATGCTATTATTGGTTTGGTCCTTCTGCTTTCATAGTGCCGGTAAATTGTATACAGGAATTATCCCTGAAGGCTTGAAAAAGCGTATTTATCTCTCTAGGGGAGTTTGTGGGGATGACAGCTTAGTGCTGTGCTAGAGTCAGGCCTCTTATATTTCCGTTCATTAGCTTTCCTTTCCCCATTCTCCATTCAAAAACACATAACGGAGACTTCCTTCAACAGAAACTTCGAGTGATGAATCATTTTGCAGGAAGTTCAGTGATCATTAGAGTGAAATTTCAGCAGAAATATCAATTTTCCTCGTTGGGGAGGGGGAAAGCAACGGGATTTTGAAGGACGTAAAGAAAAAACTTCACAAGATTTTTCAAGAGTCATCCATATAGCCTTTCTTCGGCCCAAAGATAGATGAAGAACTTTCATCGAGTGGCTGTCTGGCTCTCTCCAACCCTGGGTGTCAAAAACCCGCAAATGAAATCACAACCAAATCAGCATAAAACAAAGCAAAATCTTTAAGAGTGCCATATATTGGCAAACCTTTTTGAGAAGAGTTTGAATTTGGCACTACTCCCCACACAAATTTTGTCAGTTTCATATTGCTAGTTTTTGCCTTTACAGCTATTAACTCCCGAGGTAATTATCTGGACAAATTAAAATAGCAGACCTGAAAGTTTTTAAGTTGTGTTGCTTCATAATGGATATCGAGACCAAGAGCCTTCTGTGCATGTGGTTATGGTCTTGAAGGACCATGTGGAGGGTAAAGAACTGAAATGCAAACCAATTTGTATCTATGATGGAAACTTCTGCGTCAATGGATCAGAGGTGTTCTAATAAACCCTAAATCCTCCACAAAATTAACTCTGATGAGAGAACATGCAGAAATCATAGGCTAAGTTGTATGACTAATTAAGATTCCATTGAAAAGACTGAGGACAAATGAGGAACCTGCTTATTTATGGAAAGCACCACAATTCTTGCCACACAATATTCATGGAACATTCACCATTCATAAGAACATACTGTAAGAGCCCCACTGGATCAGGTCAAAGGCCCATCTAGTCCAGCTTCCTGTATCTCACAGTGGCCCACCAGATGCCTCAGGGAGCACACAAGGCAACAAGATGCCTGCATCCTGTGGCCACTCCCTTGCACTTGGCATTCTGAGGTAAATAAAACAGAATTTGCTATCCTGACTATGGGGAGGGAGCTATAATATAATATCTTCCAGCCCAACCTGGACCTTAAGAAAAAAAGAAGAGCCCCACTGGATCAGACCAAAGGCCTATCTAGTCCACCTGTGTATCTCACAGTGGCCCACCAGATGCCTCAGGGAGCACACAGGACAACTAAATACCTGCATCATGTTGCCACTCCCCTGCATCTGGCCTTCTGAGGTAGCTTACTTCTGGAGTATAGAGGTTGCACTAGCCATCACAGCCTGTAGCCTTTGATGAACTTTTTCTCCAGGATAACTGTCCATTTCCCTTGTAAAGGTACCTAGGCCAGATGCCATTTCTCCATGTGTCATAGCATCCTTGGTTTCCGCTGAGTTTCTGAAGGTTTTCTTGTTCCCTGGCCTCTTGCAGGGGGTCCTAGATACTACTTGAGATGGGAGGGATTTCTTGCAACTTCTGCTGTGACTGCGTAGGGTGGGTGCTGGAGGTGAGGAGGAGGTGAATTGGCAGTACAGGTGAGGAGAAGAAACCCACTTGCGTGTTTTACAGTAGTGACAGACTACTTTGATGGGTAGTGGTAACTTTTGACTCCTTGCTGTATGCCGCAACCCATCAATTTACCAGAGTGTTCATAAATACTGATTTTCTAGATAGCCCTTTTGAGTTGCATGTATCTGTTTCTCTGACTTTGCATTTGCGGTACAGAATGGCATCCTGGGCATCTCCAGAATGGCATCCAGAATGGCATCTCCACCCACCTCCAATACATTTTGCAATGAATAGCTGTGACTGTTAGCTGGTTGGTGAGACAAAGGGAGAGAAGATGCAGCACTGTTGGCCCATTCCTGTGCTGGCCTCTGATGGAGGGATTGGCACATGCACAGTTGCAAGAAGTGTGGAAGACCCTGCTGCCAGTGGAGAGGCCTCTGCTGCCATGTTAGCACCAAGGCTGTGCCCACCACAGCAGGCAGGTGTTCTATTGGCTGGTGGGATGGCGGAAACATAAGAAGAGCCCTGCTGGATCAGACCAAAGGCCCATCTAGTCCAGTTTCCTGCATCTCACAGTAGCCCACCAGGTGCCCCAGGGAGTGCACGAGACAACAAGATGCCTGCATTTCGTTGCCACTCCCTTGCACCCCCATTCTGGAGTACCCTGCTATTAATGTAAGGAGGTTGCACAACCCATCATGGGCTATAGCCCACGATGGACTTTTCCCCCAGAAATCTGTCCAATCCCCTTTTAAAGGCACCTAGGCTAGATGCCATCACCACCTCCTGTGGCAAGGAGTTCCACAGATTAATTACCCGCTGGGTAAAGAAGTATTTCCTTTTATCTGTTCTCACTTTCCCAACACTCAACTTCAGTGGATGTCCCCTGGTTCTGGTATTGTGAGAGAGGGAAAAGAACATCCCTATCCCTCTATCCCTCCCGTGCATAATTTTGTATGTCTCAATCATGTCCCCCCTCAGGCGCCTTTTTTTTTTTTTTTTTAGACTGAAGAGTCCCAAATGGTGCAGTCTTTCTTCATAAAGGAGGTGATCTGAGCCACCCGGTCCTAATCTGAGCAGCCCCATTGGGTTGGCTGGTGCTTATCCTGGGGTAAGGGGTAAATATCCCCTTATCCACTGTTGAGCTCCAGCTACCTCCCAGCCTGCATTAGGAAACTGTGCAGGTCTGCTGGCCTGCCTTCTCCAATGCAGGTTAGAACTGGGCTGCCCAATACACTTTTACCAAAATGGTTTTCCAAACAGAAAATATATTAATATTTCCCAGTTTTTAATAAAAAGGCATCAATTGTGCCAAAACTATTGTCCCTTGCAGTATTGTTTCTCTACCCAAAAGTGGATTCGATAACTTCCTTTCCTTGCAAGCATATATAAAATAAACCGTTGCCTGGTTCATTTTTTTACACGCTTAGCTCTCCCAGCAGAAAGAGTTCTGCTGAAGCCCACGTTCTAATTCAGGTGACCTCAGTTTGCTTTGTAAAGTTCAATTTCTCAAATATACAGTTCGGGACGTGGTGTGCCTCCTTCCTGCCCCAGGCACATTGACTTCTGTGGGCCAAATCCTGCAAAGATGGGTAGTGCAACCTCCTTACTTTAGATGTAGGCTACTTCAGAATGCCAGGTGCAAGGGAGTGGCCACAGGATGCAGGCAGCTTGTTGTCTTGTGTGCTCCCTGAGGCATCAAATGGGCCACTGTGAGATACAGGAAACTGGACTAGATGGGCCTTTGGCCTGATCCAGCAGGGCTCTTCTTATGTTCTTAAGGCCCAGGTTGGGTTGCAAGTTATTATAGCTCCCTCCCCACAGACAGGACAGCAAATTCTCTTTTATTTACCTCATACTTCTTTCAGAATTTACCTCAGAAATCTACCTCAGAATGCGTGATACAAGGGAGTGGCAACAGGATGCAGCCATCTTGTTGTCCTGTGTGCTCCCTGAGACATCTGGGGGGCCACGGAAGCTGGTCTAGATGGGCTTTGGCCTGATCCAGTGGGGCTCTTCTTATTGTATGTCCTTATGTTCTTAAACCTGGGCCTCAGTAGATGCCTTTGGAGAGAAGGTCTTTCTGTTCCCAAGGTGGGGCTTGAAATCCCTCCAGACAAACCCTTTGAGCAGGACTCAATCTGAATCTGAAGAGTAGGAACTGAAATAAGGCAGAGGTGAAATCTCACCTCACAGTCTCAGCACAGGAAAGGTAGCAGTCTTAGTGTTTGGAACACTTTGGTGTGTAGTCTTGGTGTTTAAACTAAACCAAGCTAAGTTAAACCACTTAACTAATTTTAAACTACTCACACTTAATTAAACTAAAGTTTCAGTGTTTTAAACTATTTGGGGTCTAAAATACAGTGTGCCACAAAGCTCAAACATATACCAAGACAGACACTAATACGTCCTAGTTTCTACTTAGTAGAAACTCAGCTACTCAGGGAGGACCCTTTCATAGGGAAATTGAGCTCCTTAGGAAGTTAACTGGGTTACCTTCTGAGGACAATTGTGTTATCTGGTTGCCTAGGCAGCAATCAACCCCCATAGTCCAGGTGAGGCCAGCCCTTTTCAGGCAGGCAGACAGGAGGAGCTTTCTAGCAGAGGGGGAGGAGCTATCTAGCACAGGAAGGAAGGAAGGAAGAACTTCCTGTGTATAGCAGACGCTCCAGCGAGTGGGGACACGAGCGGCGAGTGCTGTCCTGCAACGAAGTGCCTCGTCCGTGACCAAGTGCCAGGTAAAAGTGAGTTACGCATCTGTGCGAGTGAAGCAGCAGGGCGAGGAAGCCAGGGCCCCAGACTCTGCCCTCTCTCTGAGAAGCAGGGCAGCTCATCCCTAAATAAACACAGAGATGGAGGCAGACAGCCAGCAGTTGGGCGGGGGCTATCCAGTGTTTTGCATCGAGTGCCACATGTATGACTATATGCCTCTGGGGCATAAGTCATGGGTGTGTCCTCAGTGCAAGGAGCTCCAGGCACTCAGGGAACGCATCTGCTCCCTAGAGGCCTTGGTTGCGGACCTGGAGAAGCAGAGGCAGGCAGTGAGGGTCCATGGTGAGACATCCGGGGACTTGCAGGATTCGTCCCACCCTCAGAAGGGCAGCT
>JAJKFI010023388.1:0-12124 GCA_029204185.1 Lerista edwardsae | reverse complement strand
AAAGAAAGAAAGAAAGAAAGAAAGAAAGAAAGAAAGAAAGAAAGAAAAGAGCTTTTATAGAAGCCACCAGATTTTTTGATTTTTTCTTCCCATTTTCAAGAGTATTTTATAGTTTTATCAGACTGATGGAACTCAAGCAGTCCTTGACATGGTGAACACCAGAGTGCTGCAAGGCCTCAGCTTAAGAATAAATAAAATAAAATATCTTGAATCTGATGAATTAAAAAGCAAATGCTTTAAAGGCCTCTGCTGGAGCACGCAGTGAACCATATACAGTCAAATTAGATCCTGATTTATTAAGAGATAGCCTGTCCATGACTTCAGTTTTCGGCACGCACGTTACCTTTGACAAGTGTGTCTAATTCGTCTATATCAATCAAGGTTTGAAACGGAGCAAGGCCCAGCGTGGTGGGCTATGTGCTATCCTCTAGCAGGTGGGAGGCCAGAGCATAGTTTATTGTCTCTGCTGTTTATTGCAGAGTGCCCATCATCCAATGAGTGGGAAGAGCATCCTGGTTAAAACTGCTCAACAGGGACACCTGCTGGACAGGAAGGTTTCCATTCAAACGGTCAAGGGGAATGAGAGATGCATTGAACCTGTTTCCAAAAATCCTCTTTGGGATTTGCCTCTGTAAAAGCTTCTCCTGAATGTTCACCCTACAAGTGTCATCATATCTGCTGCCTTCCCTACTGATAGTTTCATAACTACATCTGATACCCAATATTTGAATTATGATATTTTGCACTGTTTGGTACTTGGAGTGCAATCCTAGCCTGGAGTTAGGCCGGCACAGTTAGGCCAGCAAAGTTTGCCCAGCACCAGGGCCACCGTAAAGCGCATTTGGACCACTCTCGGAGTCAGGGAAGATGGTGCACGTCTGTGTGCTGGCCTCTCTGACTCCGAGAGTGGTCCAAACATACGTTACACTGTCCCGTGTGCCTGCCGAACTTTGTGGGCCTAACTGTGCCAGCCTAACTCCAGGTTAGGATTGTGCTCTTGGTGTGTGACAGCATGATGGCATAGCCAATGGATACCACATGGCATTTCATTGCTGATGCCTGTTGAAGTCAAAATGACTGAGGGGGTGACAATAGATCTCTTGTACCCGGATTAATAAGAAAAATATCCCGTTCCAAATTTGAATTGGAAAAATGGGTAATGTAGCTGAATAATTGCACATCTTTGAGTTTCACAGTGTATAGAATCACAGGCTCTAGAAATATAAGAGCAGGATAGTCTAGAAGATAATATACTATATATCAGAGAGGCCCAGTTCTTGGCAAGGTATCCTGACTGTAGTGTTTCCCTTCAATTGCATGTTATATACGGTATTCACGTACAATTCCGAAGTCAGAAGGGCGATATCTTTGGCCCGTTGTAATTCAATTCCTTCGGCGGTGCTAACGGGCCAATTTAACAACATTCCCTTTAATGATAGACTATGTCCTTGCTCGATGAATGCCGTAGAGACGCTACCCCACATTTTCTTTCACTGTCCACTTCATTCGGCCGCGAGGGATAAATTTTTCGCCTCCTTCCCACAACAAAAGCCTTGGCTTACCGATGAAGCTTATCTTAGTTCTATTTTACAGTGGACTGATGTGGATTCTTTGACTGCCCTTGGCAAATTTCTGCTGGACATAATTAAGACCAACACAGTCCGAGAATCCAATTTAAAGTTCTAGGGTTCTAGGGGACGACCTAATAAGTTGTGTATTTTGTGTTTCTTTTTGTGTATGTCTGTAAGTTTCTGTTATGCCAATAAAGGTCATTATCTATCTATCTATACGGTATTCAGGGGGCTCCAAACTTTGGCCCGCGGGTTACAGTGTCCCTTGTGCCAGCCGAACTTTGTGGGCTTTATTTTTTTAAAAAAAAAAGTTAAGAAAAAACAAACCAAAAGTGGTGATTAAAGATGTGGAAAATTGCTATAGTAGAAAACATGGCAGAATACTTTAAGAACATAAGAACATAAGAAGAGCCCTGCTGGATCAGGCCAAAGGCCCATCTAGTCCAGCTTCCTGTATCTCACAGCAGCCCACCAGGTGCCCAGGGAGGCATGAGACAACAAGATGCTTGCATCCTGTTGCCATTCCCTTGCACCCAGTACTCTGAAGTAGCCCACTACCTTTTTAAGGAGGTTGCACAATCCATCATTGCCTATAGCCCACAATAGACCTTTCCTCCAGAAATCCATCCAATCCCCTCTAAAAGGCATCAAGACCAGATGCCATCACCACCTCCTGTGGCAAAGAGTTCCACAGATTAACTACCTGCTGGGTAAAAAAGTACTTCCTTTTATCTGTTTTAACTCTCCAATATTTTAGCGCCAAGACCCATTTTTTAGAATGATAATCTGTCCAGCACCCACCGGAAGTGATGTCATGGCTGGAAGTGCTGTTATTGTTGATGCCAGACCCTGCAGCTTCCCGAGAACACAGCAATAAGTTGGTTTATTTCTCAGCCATGTTCCAATAGCAAAGTGAATCGGAAAAGAAAAAGCCTATTTACAATCTTGACACAAGCAGAGCAACCACACAGTCCTCCCACTTTCCAGCATCCCATCTTCTCATATTTTCAATATGGCTGCTTTAGATGCTTTGCAACCCACCTGAAATTGACTCGCGACCCACTGGTGGGTCCCAATCCACAGTTTGGGAACCACTGTTCTAGGATAGGAGAAGCAAATATTTCTGACAAAAAGAAGCATGCAAGGGTCTTGAGAATGAGGAGTTTTCTGTTTACAGAAATTTATTTCTCCGTGATCCTACAAGATTTTCAGCACCAAAAAGAGATCTTTCTTTAGAAACAAACCATTGATGTTGCTTCAGAGAAAAACAGTGACATCTTGGGTTCCTTTGCCACAGGAATGCAGATGAAAAACATTTGGAATGCAGCACACTGGAAATATAAGTACCTGAAATCCATTTTGGTTATTTGGAGTTGATACAGCTCCATTTCGTCTGAAATTATAACTAGCAGCTAATGACACCACACACGTATGCATTAAGAACAAAAGAACAGAAGAAGTGCCCTGCTGGATCAGGGTAAAGATTCATTTAGTCCAGCTTCCTGTATCTCACAGTATATCCTGTATCATCCTGTATCTCACAATGGCCCACCAGATGCCTCAGGGAGCACACGAGACAACAAAATGCCTGCATCATGTTGCAATTCTCTTGCACCTGGCATTCTGAAGTAGCCTACTACTAATGTAAGGAGGTTGCACCACCATGGCTGCCCGGGATGGACGTTTCCTCCAGAAATCTGTCCAATCCCTTTTTAAAGGCACCTAGGCCACCTCCTGTGGCAAGGAGTTTCACAGATTAATTACCCACTAGGTAAAGAAATATTTCCTTTTATCCTTTCTAACTCTCCCAACACTCCATTTTAGCAGATGTCCCCTGGTTCTGCTGTTGTGAGAAAGGGAAAAGAACAGCCCTCTATCCACATGCATTTCACAAGCAATGTTGCAGCCATCTTTCCTTCCATGAACACTTCACCTGTCTGTGAACTATCCATAAGAGAAAGTTCATGCAAAGGTTTTGTTCATCCACATTGTCCCATTGCAGGGTACATTGGCCTGAGAACAGGATACTCTCAGCAGAGTCTCTCACTCCCACCTAACAAAGGAGATTTCATGGGCTGGTGGGGAACAGCTTTCTTCAAGTTTCCATTCATAGCATCTATCCTTACTCTGCTCAATGGCATTTCCTCTAGATTGGTGACTATTGTATTTTGACTCTAGAAGGAAGCTTATTAAATGACACGCTAGCAAACCCAGATCTGGCCCTGGAGTACAGTTCTGGCAGCCACGTCTCAAAAAAGATATAGTGGAACTGGAAAAGGTGATTACTGGAAAAGCCAAAATGATTACTGTGCTGGGGCACCTCCCTTACGAGGAAAAGCTGCAGCATTTGGGTTCTTTAGTCTAGAAAAAAGGCACCGGGAGGGACATGACTGAGACATACAAAATTATGCACGGGTTGGACAGAGTCGATAGAAGAATGTTCTTTTCCCTCTCGCACAACAACCCAACCAGGGGACATCCATTAAGATTTTCAGGAGAGTTAGAATAGGCAAAAGAACCTTTGTATCCCTTACCTATGTAACTGTCTTACCTTATCCTCAACTAATAAATCCTCAATTAATAAAAATTATAAATGAAAAAAAAGAATAGGCAAAAGAAAATATTTCTTAATCTAGCATGTAGTCTGTGGAACTCCTTGCCACAGGAGATGGTGATCGTGTCTGGTCAAGATGCTTTTAAAGAGGGATTGGACAGATTTCTGGAGAAAAAATTATTATGGTTACAAGCCATGATGCATATATGCAAAAAAGAATCAGTGTATGCAAACCCACCCCACCACTATACACTATAATAATAATAATAATAATAATAATAATAATAATAATAATAATAATAATAATAATAATATGATGATGATGATGATGATGATGATGATGATGATAGAGGCTTGAAAGTGGAACTTTCTTTTAGTCTCATAAAACTAGGTGGGTTACAATAGAGTGTCATTTTAAAAAGTGGGTCCCAGTGATAAAAGGTTTAGTAATCACTGCATCATTCCTTGTTGCACATTCATGTGGGCTCTTAGATCAATAAGATAGGCTTCAAAATTAGGTACACACCAGCAAACAGTACACATACTGAGAAAACTGGCAAGCAAACAGATTCAACAGATCCAGCTGGAGAAGTATCTCCTAGTAGTAGAAGCATCTAATCCCTGGATTAGTAGCTAAGCCTTCACCTTACTATGTTGCAAGCCTGGGTTGTGTTTGTGTTTTCAATTAGTGCTCCAGAACTGAACGTGGCCGTGCGTCATCACCTCTCCTGCCTTCATACTGCACACCAGCTGAATAAAAGAGGAGCAGAAATAGACATGCTGGGAAGGCCGGGTCTAAGATCAAAGTTGTCTGTTGAACAGTTGCAAAAGATTTTGTGCAATTGGCGATGATGGCAGGTATCTGCATGTGTGCACATATTTATATACTGCTTTTCAACAGAAATGGTCACAATGCGGTTTACAGAGCAAAATATACATATAACTAATGGTTTCCTGTCCCAAATGGGCTCGCAATCTAAAAAGTTGCAGAATAGAAAAAACATGAGCAAACAGCCCCAGAGGAAAAGATGCTTTTCTGGTCTCTACTGAATATCCACTTCTGCCCCAGATTAACTGATCATTATCGTGCGGTTTTCTGGGCCATTGTCACCAAATCCACACCTTTATGGAGACAGAGGTCTCTGGGGCCTCATAGAAGAATCTCTCATGGTAAAGGGCCTAGAGGCAGGCAAGCTGGGCGGTGAAGGGCAGGGGCGGATCTAGTAAAAATGGCGCCCGGGGCACCCAATAGAAGTGCGCCCCCATGGGAGCCCAGGTCTACCTGCACAATGTTGCGGGGGCCACTGGCGCCCCCCTAGACGGCCCCAAGATGGCACCCAGGGCTCTTGCCCCCCCTGCCCCCCTAGATCCGCCACTGGTGAAGAGTCCAGGAAGGCTGTTGCTGGATAAACCCCACTGAGAAGTCTATCAAGGATTTCAAGAGTGGTGTTTTTTTCCCCAAGCTTCTCCCTGAAGATATCAGGAAATGATTATAGGGGGCAGGGCATTCTAATTTGTCCTGGAACGGCAAGGCCGGCGGGCCTGCACCATAACCAGCGCAAGTTAGGAGGCCACTGGAACCTCCCTGGGGCAAAGGCACGTTCATGCCCTTGCCGCAGGATAGGGGCCAGCTACCCTGATGGGCTTGCTCAGATCCGCACCTGCTGTTCCGAGCACACTGTGCATCCCAGGGATGGAGGCTTGGGTGTGGTCTAACGGCCGCATCCCAGCTCCACCCCCCTCCCTGGGCTGGCACGCCACTCCGCCCAGTTCCTCCCTCCCCCCCCAAACCACTCTTGCACCAGCTGAACTCGGCTGGCGCAGGAGTGGCACAGAGCGGCTGGTAGCCGGTGCCCTGGGGCCAACACTGCTTCTAGCCGAATGGCAACAGCACTGACATGAGGCTGGATTGCGCCCTAAGACCTTCGTAGGTAAAACCTGCGCTTTGCCATTGAACTGCAGTCCCTCCCCAATGCATGCATGGGTCCAGACAAAACCACCAAGGGTCCAAATACCAGACAAAGGTAATGTAACCCTAGAGCATCAGGCAGGGAATCAAAGTCCAAAAGGGAGCAAAGCAGTGGATGGGAGCGGACGTCTAGCCACCAAGCTTGGCTCTGGTGAATGAGGAACATGTTTGGAGGGGCGTAGAGCTTTATCACCAGGGACGTGGTGGCGCAGCAGGTTAATTCGCTGTTGCTCGGCTTTCCAACTGGAAGGTTGGGAGTTCAAGACTGTGCGATGGAGTGAGCTCCCGTTGCTTGTCCCAGCTCCTGCCAACCTAGCAGTTTGAAAGCACCTAAAATGCGAGTAGATAAATAGGGACCACTTTGGTGGGAAGGGAACGGTGTTCCGTGCCACATGACCACGGAAGCTTGTCCTTGGACAAAACGCCGGCTCTACAGGCTTTGAAACGGAGATGAGCACCGCCCCCTGCAGTTGGTCACGACTAGACCATTCGGTCGTGGGGAAACCTTTAGAGCTTTATCAGGTTTTTAGTGGATGGGATGGGGTTGTGATGTGATCAGGTTAAGTAAGGTCAGTAGCATAGCCCAAATAGCATCCTTGAAGTGCAGAGCTCAGTTTGCCTGGCTTGCAGCTGGTACACAATACTGGTAGTGCGAAAGGGTCAGCACCCTGGTTCAGTGGTTCTCAAACGTTTTAGACCAGGACCCACTTTTCAGAATGGCACTCGTGTTGGGATCCACCAGCAGTGATGTCATTAACCAGGAAGTGATGTCATAGCCGGAAGGGCCATCATCAAGCAGAAGGTGCTGTAAGTGTGACGTAATCAAATGACACCCCTGGAATGCAAACTGTTATTCTTGGACTGAAGCAACTGCACAACCATGAAACGTCTTTGGCAGAAAGCAAAATTAGGATGAGCTAAAAACATTTTTTTTAAAAAAGTCGCATTTGAAAATTCAAGCTGTTAATACTCACAAAAGAAATGCAGAAAGAGTAAGATGGCTGCTCCCAGCGTTGCATGACCCACCTAGCATCAGGTTGCGACCCACCAAGTGGGTCTCGACCCACAGTTTGAATAACACTGCCCTGGTTGAAGAGCCTCTGCTCTTTGGGACCGCTCTGAGACGTTCCTTTCTAGCCTTTTGCCCAGAAGGGAAAAGCTGTTGTTCTCCAGACTCAGCGCCGCTTTAGGCCAAATTGGGCCCTGCTCCCAAGGAGCCTCCGCACTAGGGCAGTGGATCGTGGCACTTGCCTGAGCCTGAGAGATCGCTTCCAGGCAGCACCGTGGCAAACCGGCGAAAGGTCCCGATGCCTGGACCAAGCGAGCACTTGCAAAGCACACGTGTCCCAGTCAGTCCCAGGGCCAGGGCCAGCCTCAGGGCGATTTGACCATTTTGACCAAATTGGATCCCGCACCTGGAGGTGCCCCACGCAGATGTGGCATGCACAGCGCCCTCGGCTGGCACCTCGCTCTGTAGCTGGCATGGGATCTTCCATGCTGAGATGTTGAGTGGAGGGTGCAACAAGCAGAGTGTGGCTCCTGGATGGCACTCCTGCCCGCCCCTGGATCTGATTGGCTGGAAATAGGGCCTGGATCTGATTGGCTGGAAATTGGCTTGAAGCCATCGATGGCATTTCCTGATGCACCTTACACAAGGCATCATCATGTCCAGGCTTGCAGCTATCGCTTGTTCTGGAGAATAGGAGGCCCTTTGGGGGTGGGGGGGCACAAAAATATTTCACATTGGGCCCCATAGCTCCTAAGGCTGGCTCTGTCCAGATGTGCCACCGTATTTGGTCAGCTCATTAATACTTTTGATGGCCAAATTCTCTCTCTCTCTGTCTCTCTCTCTCTCTCTCTCTCTCTCTCTCTCTCTGTCTCTGTCTCTCTCTCTCTCTCTCACACACACACACACACACACACACGAGAGGAAAACAGCAGCAGCAGTTTGAGAAATGATTATCCCTTCCATATCTGATCAGAATCCAGTGTATGTTGAGAAAAGGATGGTGACAGCTACCGTATTGGGTGCAATTGCCAACGATATGATTTGTCAACCCTCTCTTTTGGCAGGTTTCTGCTCTGATTCGGCTCAGCCCAGCTCAGTCTTCAGGGCAGGACCTTCCTTTCCTTCCGTGGGACATCCTGTTGGCATCAGCCATCATTAAGACGTTTTAGAATTCCAGCCACAGTCCAATGGAAAACAATTACAAATGTTTAATACAGGGTAATCCATCCAGTGTCATCAGCCACTACAGCTGTGCACACATTTTAACAGAGACTGATAATGTTTTTGGAGAAGATGAATGCGTTGGCAGAAAGATGGAGCACCAACTGTTGGAGCTTCTGAAATCAACAATACATTACAGTCAGCTCAGGCTTTTGGGGGGTCTTTTGGGGAGTTATTGGAGTGAACTATTAGTCATTGGCTGTCCCAGCCACAAATACGCAGACATACACACAAAGCTCTCTATGCTGGAAGACGCAGTGTCGCTACGGCGGGGAGTAAGTATTGGCGTGCAGGTGCAGCAAAACGTCGTGTAACCAGCCCCTCCCGTCTGCCCTTGGAGCCATTCTGGGCAGTGATGACAACCCACTGCCATTGCTGCCCAGAATGGCTCCAACGGCAAGTGGGCGTGGCCACACAGCACCTGCAATACTTACCACACCTCCCCCCTGTCACTATGCTGCTGCCTGAAGTGGCTCTGCATTAAAGTGCAAGTGCATCACAGACAGAAACAGGTTTATTGGATCTTGATTCTCTGATGAAGATCATTACATCATTATCATTGCCTGTGAACCGCTTTGTGAACTTTGTGTTGAAAAGTGGTATATAAATACTGTCGATTAATTGATTGATTTCCTGACCCCACCCCAGTCATTTATTTATTTGAAGAACTTATACCCTGCCTTTCCCATGCCGAAGCAAATGCCCAAGACAGCTTACAGAGAACAAAGTACAATGTAACCATAATAAGTAAAAAAAAAAAAGCATTTAAACATTTAACTTTTAACAGGAACACAGCAAGAGTTCAAGAATGAAGCAAGGCCCAATTCTCTTCATCAGGCCCTTTGATGAAGAGAAAAAGAAACACAGGGTGCAATCCTAAACTGAGTTAGGCCAGCATAAGCTAAGCCAGCAAAGTTTGACCAGCACAAGGGCCACCGTAAAGTATGTTTGGACCACTCTCGGAGTCAGAGAGGCCAGCACAAAGACGTGCGCCATCCTCCCTGACTCCCAGCGTAGTCCAAACACACTTTACGGTGGCCCTTGTGCCAGCCAAACTTTTCTGGCTTTGCTTATGCTGGCCTATCTCCAGTTTAGGATTGCGCTCACACACACACACACACTTGAACGGGGAGCAAACAAACTATGGCAGGATTCCAGAGAGACATCAGAGGGACAGAGGGCAGACAACCAACCATCATCCAAAGGCCAGAAGAGAGAGGCATGATTTGAGCCCTCTCCGAAAGGCCATGAAAGAGAGAGAGAGAGAGAGAGAGAGAGAGAGAGAGAGAGAGAGAGAGAGAGAGAGAGAGAGAGGTTCTTAGTTCTTCTGGAAGGGAATGACAGGACATCACTGAAGAATCTACTTGCTGAGTTTCCTGGGGATTTCAGGGGGTTGTGATAGGATCAGGCCATGTGATGGCACTCTTATAGACTCTGGCAATGCAGTCCTTTCCTCACCTTCCGTTGCTGCTGCATGGTTGCAGCACCCTGTGAGTAGGCTGCGCCAGCAGGAAGGCCTGTGCCATCCTGATGGCACTCGATCCAGAGCAACACCCGTCGGAGCGAGTAGCCGATGCTCAGCGTGATGCTGGGGCAGGTGGAGAGTGGAACGAGGTGTAAGCGAGCACAGGAGGACAGAGGAGGGCTCAGGCCTGGGAGAAGGGGGACTTGGCAGTGCTGGCTTACACCATAACCAGTGGTGTCATCTAAATGATTTAAGAACAGGTACTCACTTTTGATTGGCACGTGTCGGGACCCGCCCACCAGAAGTGACGTCATAAGCCAGAAGTGATGTCGTGGCAGGAAGTGACATGAAAAAGCCCTTTTTGAGGCCTCAGATGATTTTAAACTGACCCAACAGTTGCAACAGTATTCCACAGCACCCCCAGAACATGTTAAGGAGGCCTGGCATCATGTTAAAACCCCAGAGCAACTCATTTTTCAGTGGCAAGGAAAGGAAAGGCTCCGCTCACTGCCTGCCTGCCTGCCTGGCTCTGAGAACGTGCAGGCAACTCAAACGTGCAGGAAATTCAAACATTACAGGGGGCGGAGTCAACAAGTGGGCGGGCGAATGGGCGGGGCCAGCCGTAATCCTAGAAACTGGTACTCGCGTACCCCCACGTACCCCCTGCATGACATCACTGACCATAACCTGTTTGCCCTTCCAAGCCTTTCCCCACAACACAGGATTTCTTGGGCTTGCGCCAGCAATTTTCCTGGTACAGAGGCGAGTCCCCCATTAGGCAGGCTGGGGCTCTTCATGGGTGAGGGAAGAAATATTCCCTTATGCCGAGGAGACTTCCAGCCTGCTCCGCACCATCGCCGGTTGCGGACCTACTATTATGTCCGGGGGGGGGCAAAAGCCCCGGGCGCGGTACTCAAGGGGTGGGAGGAGGGCAGTGATGAGGCTCCTCGCCTTGCTGAGAGGTGAGCAGTTTAGGCACTCCCGCCCACCCCTGCCATCATACGGCTCCGAAATGGAGCCTGGCTTAGCATGCGGCGGGGAAACAGCAGAGGGGACAGACCTCCTCTGTCACTGGGCAGCCCATTGGCTGGGCCTGCAACTGACCATTCCTGGACCGTGAGCCATTACAGCTCTGCTGCACTGGCACTGGACCGGACTGGGCTGAGAATCGGCAGTACAGCCCACTGGACTCTAAGCACCAGCTCACGAAGTACCTAAGCACAAAATCAAGCTGTAAGGGATTGCACATTCATTTGGGGAAAAGTTGCATTTAACACCGTGGGACTGACTTCCGAATTAACATAGGCTCAAACTGCACAGTAGCGGTAGGCACTACTAATGCGGTAGGGCGTAGCTGTAGGGTGTAGGGAATGTGCTGCCTGGTGCAGAGGGCAAAACGACACCCCGGAAGTGATGTCACAACAGGAAGTGACATCACAGTTGTATTTTCACTATCTTGGGATTTTTTTTTTTGCCATAATCTTTGATAGAATGGAGATATTACACATCCCATTGCATTCTGCATTAAATTCCACATCGAATGGTACGTAACATGATGGTATTATTCCTACATACCAAGGTTTTCACAACTGTGGTCACTAGTGTCAAGCTCAGCTTGTTGCCCCCCCCCAAAGCTTGTTGCCGGGTACAACTGCACCCCCTGCACTTCTTTAGCTACGCCCCTGGCAGAAGGGGACCTTTTGCTGTTTAAATTCACTTTTGTGGCATGAGGACTTCATCCTCCCTAGCCTAATTACCCCAAAGGTTTGGGTCCAGATGTTCTTCTGTCTGGAGCAGAGACGAATACTAGCAATGGAATCTTAAGTCTTGCAAACTCCTCCTGCTATCTAACTCAGGTTCATCAAGATGTTTACTGTGGTTCATGAACCTTTTACAGGAATCTGGG
Source organism: Lerista edwardsae (assembly GCA_029204185.1). Taxonomy (NCBI): domain Eukaryota; kingdom Metazoa; phylum Chordata; class Lepidosauria; order Squamata; family Scincidae; genus Lerista; species Lerista edwardsae. The sequence continues at coordinate 429 of JAJKFI010023388.1, read as the reverse complement.
CTGATTTATGGGTGCTTAGAAACCAGATGAGCCTCAGCCCTTGACAGCTCACTTGGAATGTTTGGGTTCCTTGGAACTTAAAAGCTTAAAACTGATGCCTAGTAAGACCTGGTGCACATTATGCTCCATATAGTGTGTTGTCATCCTGCCACCATGTATGCATGCAGTAGAATGGATTGCACCATACTGTACTGTACTGGGGGCGGGAATCACTCTTTTAGCCCTCTTTACATTAGCAAAATTCTTTGAAGTAGACAGCTAGCACAGTCCCCGCTCCACTCTGCTAATTTTCTACTTGAATGGAGTGATGCTACCATACTCATCAGAACTCTGTTGCATCTCCCCCTTCTCCAGCCCTGTGCAGATACTTCTGGGGATGGGATGTGTGTGTGTGTGTGTGTGTGTGTGTGTGTGTGTGTGTGTGTGTGT
>JAJKFI010023387.1:0-12098 GCA_029204185.1 Lerista edwardsae | reverse complement strand
AAAGAAAGAAAGAAAGAAAGAAAGAAAGAAAGAAAGAAAGAAAGAAAAGAGCTTTTATAGAAGCCACCAGATTTTTTGATTTTTTCTTCCCATTTTCAAGAGTATTTTATAGTTTTATCAGACTGATGGAACTCAAGCAGTCCTTGACATGGTGAACACCAGAGTGCTGCAAGGCCTCAGCTTAAGAATAAATAAAATAAAATATCTTGAATCTGATGAATTAAAAAGCAAATGCTTTAAAGGCCTCTGCTGGAGCACGCAGTGAACCATATACAGTCAAATTAGATCCTGATTTATTAAGAGATAGCCTGTCCATGACTTCAGTTTTCGGCACGCACGTTACCTTTGACAAGTGTGTCTAATTCGTCTATATCAATCAAGGTTTGAAACGGAGCAAGGCCCAGCGTGGTGGGCTATGTGCTATCCTCTAGCAGGTGGGAGGCCAGAGCATAGTTTATTGTCTCTGCTGTTTATTGCAGAGTGCCCATCATCCAATGAGTGGGAAGAGCATCCTGGTTAAAACTGCTCAACAGGGACACCTGCTGGACAGGAAGGTTTCCATTCAAACGGTCAAGGGGAATGAGAGATGCATTGAACCTGTTTCCAAAAATCCTCTTTGGGATTTGCCTCTGTAAAAGCTTCTCCTGAATGTTCACCCTACAAGTGTCATCATATCTGCTGCCTTCCCTACTGATAGTTTCATAACTACATCTGATACCCAATATTTGAATTATGATATTTTGCACTGTTTGGTACTTGGAGTGCAATCCTAGCCTGGAGTTAGGCCGGCACAGTTAGGCCAGCAAAGTTTGCCCAGCACCAGGGCCACCGTAAAGCGCATTTGGACCACTCTCGGAGTCAGGGAAGATGGTGCACGTCTGTGTGCTGGCCTCTCTGACTCCGAGAGTGGTCCAAACATACGTTACACTGTCCCGTGTGCCTGCCGAACTTTGTGGGCCTAACTGTGCCAGCCTAACTCCAGGTTAGGATTGTGCTCTTGGTGTGTGACAGCATGATGGCATAGCCAATGGATACCACATGGCATTTCATTGCTGATGCCTGTTGAAGTCAAAATGACTGAGGGGGTGACAATAGATCTCTTGTACCCGGATTAATAAGAAAAATATCCCGTTCCAAATTTGAATTGGAAAAATGGGTAATGTAGCTGAATAATTGCACATCTTTGAGTTTCACAGTGTATAGAATCACAGGCTCTAGAAATATAAGAGCAGGATAGTCTAGAAGATAATATACTATATATCAGAGAGGCCCAGTTCTTGGCAAGGTATCCTGACTGTAGTGTTTCCCTTCAATTGCATGTTATATACGGTATTCACGTACAATTCCGAAGTCAGAAGGGCGATATCTTTGGCCCGTTGTAATTCAATTCCTTCGGCGGTGCTAACGGGCCAATTTAACAACATTCCCTTTAATGATAGACTATGTCCTTGCTCGATGAATGCCGTAGAGACGCTACCCCACATTTTCTTTCACTGTCCACTTCATTCGGCCGCGAGGGATAAATTTTTCGCCTCCTTCCCACAACAAAAGCCTTGGCTTACCGATGAAGCTTATCTTAGTTCTATTTTACAGTGGACTGATGTGGATTCTTTGACTGCCCTTGGCAAATTTCTGCTGGACATAATTAAGACCAACACAGTCCGAGAATCCAATTTAAAGTTCTAGGGTTCTAGGGGACGACCTAATAAGTTGTGTATTTTGTGTTTCTTTTTGTGTATGTCTGTAAGTTTCTGTTATGCCAATAAAGGTCATTATCTATCTATCTATACGGTATTCAGGGGGGCTCCAAACTTTGGCCCGCGGGTTACAGTGTCCCTTGTGCCAGCCGAACTTTGTGGGCTTTATTTTTTTAAAAAAAAAAGTTAAGAAAAAACAAACCAAAAGTGGTGATTAAAGATGTGGAAAATTGCTATAGTAGAAAACATGGCAGAATACTTTAAGAACATAAGAACATAAGAAGAGCCCTGCTGGATCAGGCCAAAGGCCCATCTAGTCCAGCTTCCTGTATCTCACAGCAGCCCACCAGGTGCCCAGGGAGGCATGAGACAACAAGATGCTTGCATCCTGTTGCCATTCCCTTGCACCCAGTACTCTGAAGTAGCCCACTACCTTTTTAAGGAGGTTGCACAATCCATCATTGCCTATAGCCCACAATAGACCTTTCCTCCAGAAATCCATCCAATCCCCTCTAAAAGGCATCAAGACCAGATGCCATCACCACCTCCTGTGGCAAAGAGTTCCACAGATTAACTACCTGCTGGGTAAAAAAGTACTTCCTTTTATCTGTTTTAACTCTCCAATATTTTAGCGCCAAGACCCATTTTTTAGAATGATAATCTGTCCAGCACCCACCGGAAGTGATGTCATGGCTGGAAGTGCTGTTATTGTTGATGCCAGACCCTGCAGCTTCCCGAGAACACAGCAATAAGTTGGTTTATTTCTCAGCCATGTTCCAATAGCAAAGTGAATCGGAAAAGAAAAAGCCTATTTACAATCTTGACACAAGCAGAGCAACCACACAGTCCTCCCACTTTCCAGCATCCCATCTTCTCATATTTTCAATATGGCTGCTTTAGATGCTTTGCAACCCACCTGAAATTGACTCGCGACCCACTGGTGGGTCCCAATCCACAGTTTGGGAACCACTGTTCTAGGATAGGAGAAGCAAATATTTCTGACAAAAAGAAGCATGCAAGGGTCTTGAGAATGAGGAGTTTTCTGTTTACAGAAATTTATTTCTCCGTGATCCTACAAGATTTTCAGCACCAAAAAGAGATCTTTCTTTAGAAACAAACCATTGATGTTGCTTCAGAGAAAAACAGTGACATCTTGGGTTCCTTTGCCACAGGAATGCAGATGAAAAACATTTGGAATGCAGCACACTGGAAATATAAGTACCTGAAATCCATTTTGGTTATTTGGAGTTGATACAGCTCCATTTCGTCTGAAATTATAACTAGCAGCTAATGACACCACACACGTATGCATTAAGAACAAAAGAACAGAAGAAGTGCCCTGCTGGATCAGGGTAAAGATTCATTTAGTCCAGCTTCCTGTATCTCACAGTATATCCTGTATCATCCTGTATCTCACAATGGCCCACCAGATGCCTCAGGGAGCACACGAGACAACAAAATGCCTGCATCATGTTGCAATTCTCTTGCACCTGGCATTCTGAAGTAGCCTACTACTAATGTAAGGAGGTTGCACCACCATGGCTGCCCGGGATGGACGTTTCCTCCAGAAATCTGTCCAATCCCTTTTTAAAGGCACCTAGGCCACCTCCTGTGGCAAGGAGTTTCACAGATTAATTACCCACTAGGTAAAGAAATATTTCCTTTTATCCTTTCTAACTCTCCCAACACTCCATTTTAGCAGATGTCCCCTGGTTCTGCTGTTGTGAGAAAGGGAAAAGAACAGCCCTCTATCCACATGCATTTCACAAGCAATGTTGCAGCCATCTTTCCTTCCATGAACACTTCACCTGTCTGTGAACTATCCATAAGAGAAAGTTCATGCAAAGGTTTTGTTCATCCACATTGTCCCATTGCAGGGTACATTGGCCTGAGAACAGGATACTCTCAGCAGAGTCTCTCACTCCCACCTAACAAAGGAGATTTCATGGGCTGGTGGGGAACAGCTTTCTTCAAGTTTCCATTCATAGCATCTATCCTTACTCTGCTCAATGGCATTTCCTCTAGATTGGTGACTATTGTATTTTGACTCTAGAAGGAAGCTTATTAAATGACACGCTAGCAAACCCAGATCTGGCCCTGGAGTACAGTTCTGGCAGCCACGTCTCAAAAAAGATATAGTGGAACTGGAAAAGGTGATTACTGGAAAAGCCAAAATGATTACTGTGCTGGGGCACCTCCCTTACGAGGAAAAGCTGCAGCATTTGGGTTCTTTAGTCTAGAAAAAAGGCACCGGGAGGGACATGACTGAGACATACAAAATTATGCACGGGTTGGACAGAGTCGATAGAAGAATGTTCTTTTCCCTCTCGCACAACAACCCAACCAGGGGACATCCATTAAGATTTTCAGGAGAGTTAGAATAGGCAAAAGAACCTTTGTATCCCTTACCTATGTAACTGTCTTACCTTATCCTCAACTAATAAATCCTCAATTAATAAAAATTATAAATGAAAAAAAAGAATAGGCAAAAGAAAATATTTCTTAATCTAGCATGTAGTCTGTGGAACTCCTTGCCACAGGAGATGGTGATCGTGTCTGGTCAAGATGCTTTTAAAGAGGGATTGGACAGATTTCTGGAGAAAAAATTATTATGGTTACAAGCCATGATGCATATATGCAAAAAAGAATCAGTGTATGCAAACCCACCCCACCACTATACACTATAATAATAATAATAATAATAATAATAATAATATGATGATGATGATGATGATGATGATGATGATGATAGAGGCTTGAAAGTGGAACTTTCTTTTAGTCTCATAAAACTAGGTGGGTTACAATAGAGTGTCATTTTAAAAAGTGGGTCCCAGTGATAAAAGGTTTAGTAATCACTGCATCATTCCTTGTTGCACATTCATGTGGGCTCTTAGATCAATAAGATAGGCTTCAAAATTAGGTACACACCAGCAAACAGTACACATACTGAGAAAACTGGCAAGCAAACAGATTCAACAGATCCAGCTGGAGAAGTATCTCCTAGTAGTAGAAGCATCTAATCCCTGGATTAGTAGCTAAGCCTTCACCTTACTATGTTGCAAGCCTGGGTTGTGTTTGTGTTTTCAATTAGTGCTCCAGAACTGAACGTGGCCGTGCGTCATCACCTCTCCTGCCTTCATACTGCACACCAGCTGAATAAAAGAGGAGCAGAAATAGACATGCTGGGAAGGCCGGGTCTAAGATCAAAGTTGTCTGTTGAACAGTTGCAAAAGATTTTGTGCAATTGGCGATGATGGCAGGTATCTGCATGTGTGCACATATTTATATACTGCTTTTCAACAGAAATGGTCACAATGCGGTTTACAGAGCAAAATATACATATAACTAATGGTTTCCTGTCCCAAATGGGCTCGCAATCTAAAAAGTTGCAGAATAGAAAAAACATGAGCAAACAGCCCCAGAGGAAAAGATGCTTTTCTGGTCTCTACTGAATATCCACTTCTGCCCCAGATTAACTGATCATTATCGTGCGGTTTTCTGGGCCATTGTCACCAAATCCACACCTTTATGGAGACAGAGGTCTCTGGGGCCTCATAGAAGAATCTCTCATGGTAAAGGGCCTAGAGGCAGGCAAGCTGGGCGGTGAAGGGCAGGGGCGGATCTAGTAAAAATGGCGCCCGGGGCACCCAATAGAAGTGCGCCCCCATGGGAGCCCAGGTCTACCTGCACAATGTTGCGGGGGCCACTGGCGCCCCCCTAGACGGCCCCAAGATGGCACCCAGGGCTCTTGCCCCCCCTGCCCCCCTAGATCCGCCACTGGTGAAGAGTCCAGGAAGGCTGTTGCTGGATAAACCCCACTGAGAAGTCTATCAAGGATTTCAAGAGTGGTGTTTTTTTCCCCAAGCTTCTCCCTGAAGATATCAGGAAATGATTATAGGGGGCAGGGCATTCTAATTTGTCCTGGAACGGCAAGGCCGGCGGGCCTGCACCATAACCAGCGCAAGTTAGGAGGCCACTGGAACCTCCCTGGGGCAAAGGCACGTTCATGCCCTTGCCGCAGGATAGGGGCCAGCTACCCTGATGGGCTTGCTCAGATCCGCACCTGCTGTTCCGAGCACACTGTGCATCCCAGGGATGGAGGCTTGGGTGTGGTCTAACGGCCGCATCCCAGCTCCACCCCCCTCCCTGGGCTGGCACGCCACTCCGCCCAGTTCCTCCCTCCCCCCCCAAACCACTCTTGCACCAGCTGAACTCGGCTGGCGCAGGAGTGGCACAGAGCGGCTGGTAGCCGGTGCCCTGGGGCCAACACTGCTTCTAGCCGAATGGCAACAGCACTGACATGAGGCTGGATTGCGCCCTAAGACCTTCGTAGGTAAAACCTGCGCTTTGCCATTGAACTGCAGTCCCTCCCCAATGCATGCATGGGTCCAGACAAAACCACCAAGGGTCCAAATACCAGACAAAGGTAATGTAACCCTAGAGCATCAGGCAGGGAATCAAAGTCCAAAAGGGAGCAAAGCAGTGGATGGGAGCGGACGTCTAGCCACCAAGCTTGGCTCTGGTGAATGAGGAACATGTTTGGAGGGGCGTAGAGCTTTATCACCAGGGACGTGGTGGCGCAGCAGGTTAATTCGCTGTTGCTCGGCTTTCCAACTGGAAGGTTGGGAGTTCAAGACTGTGCGATGGAGTGAGCTCCCGTTGCTTGTCCCAGCTCCTGCCAACCTAGCAGTTTGAAAGCACCTAAAATGCGAGTAGATAAATAGGGACCACTTTGGTGGGAAGGGAACGGTGTTCCGTGCCACATGACCACGGAAGCTTGTCCTTGGACAAAACGCCGGCTCTACAGGCTTTGAAACGGAGATGAGCACCGCCCCCTGCAGTTGGTCACGACTAGACCATTCGGTCGTGGGGAAACCTTTAGAGCTTTATCAGGTTTTTAGTGGATGGGATGGGGTTGTGATGTGATCAGGTTAAGTAAGGTCAGTAGCATAGCCCAAATAGCATCCTTGAAGTGCAGAGCTCAGTTTGCCTGGCTTGCAGCTGGTACACAATACTGGTAGTGCGAAAGGGTCAGCACCCTGGTTCAGTGGTTCTCAAACGTTTTAGACCAGGACCCACTTTTCAGAATGGCACTCGTGTTGGGATCCACCAGCAGTGATGTCATTAACCAGGAAGTGATGTCATAGCCGGAAGGGCCATCATCAAGCAGAAGGTGCTGTAAGTGTGACGTAATCAAATGACACCCCTGGAATGCAAACTGTTATTCTTGGACTGAAGCAACTGCACAACCATGAAACGTCTTTGGCAGAAAGCAAAATTAGGATGAGCTAAAAACATTTTTTTTAAAAAAGTCGCATTTGAAAATTCAAGCTGTTAATACTCACAAAAGAAATGCAGAAAGAGTAAGATGGCTGCTCCCAGCGTTGCATGACCCACCTAGCATCAGGTTGCGACCCACCAAGTGGGTCTCGACCCACAGTTTGAATAACACTGCCCTGGTTGAAGAGCCTCTGCTCTTTGGGACCGCTCTGAGACGTTCCTTTCTAGCCTTTTGCCCAGAAGGGAAAAGCTGTTGTTCTCCAGACTCAGCGCCGCTTTAGGCCAAATTGGGCCCTGCTCCCAAGGAGCCTCCGCACTAGGGCAGTGGATCGTGGCACTTGCCTGAGCCTGAGAGATCGCTTCCAGGCAGCACCGTGGCAAACCGGCGAAAGGTCCCGATGCCTGGACCAAGCGAGCACTTGCAAAGCACACGTGTCCCAGTCAGTCCCAGGGCCAGGGCCAGCCTCAGGGCGATTTGACCATTTTGACCAAATTGGATCCCGCACCTGGAGGTGCCCCACGCAGATGTGGCATGCACAGCGCCCTCGGCTGGCACCTCGCTCTGTAGCTGGCATGGGATCTTCCATGCTGAGATGTTGAGTGGAGGGTGCAACAAGCAGAGTGTGGCTCCTGGATGGCACTCCTGCCCGCCCCTGGATCTGATTGGCTGGAAATAGGGCCTGGATCTGATTGGCTGGAAATTGGCTTGAAGCCATCGATGGCATTTCCTGATGCACCTTACACAAGGCATCATCATGTCCAGGCTTGCAGCTATCGCTTGTTCTGGAGAATAGGAGGCCCTTTGGGGGTGGGGGGGCACAAAAATATTTCACATTGGGCCCCATAGCTCCTAAGGCTGGCTCTGTCCAGATGTGCCACCGTATTTGGTCAGCTCATTAATACTTTTGATGGCCAAATTCTCTCTCTCTCTGTCTCTCTCTCTCTCTCTCTCTCTCTCTCTCTCTCTGTCTCTGTCTCTCTCTCTCTCTCTCACACACACACACACACACACACACGAGAGGAAAACAGCAGCAGCAGTTTGAGAAATGATTATCCCTTCCATATCTGATCAGAATCCAGTGTATGTTGAGAAAAGGATGGTGACAGCTACCGTATTGGGTGCAATTGCCAACGATATGATTTGTCAACCCTCTCTTTTGGCAGGTTTCTGCTCTGATTCGGCTCAGCCCAGCTCAGTCTTCAGGGCAGGACCTTCCTTTCCTTCCGTGGGACATCCTGTTGGCATCAGCCATCATTAAGACGTTTTAGAATTCCAGCCACAGTCCAATGGAAAACAATTACAAATGTTTAATACAGGGTAATCCATCCAGTGTCATCAGCCACTACAGCTGTGCACACATTTTAACAGAGACTGATAATGTTTTTGGAGAAGATGAATGCGTTGGCAGAAAGATGGAGCACCAACTGTTGGAGCTTCTGAAATCAACAATACATTACAGTCAGCTCAGGCTTTTGGGGGGTCTTTTGGGGAGTTATTGGAGTGAACTATTAGTCATTGGCTGTCCCAGCCACAAATACGCAGACATACACACAAAGCTCTCTATGCTGGAAGACGCAGTGTCGCTACGGCGGGGAGTAAGTATTGGCGTGCAGGTGCAGCAAAACGTCGTGTAACCAGCCCCTCCCGTCTGCCCTTGGAGCCATTCTGGGCAGTGATGACAACCCACTGCCATTGCTGCCCAGAATGGCTCCAACGGCAAGTGGGCGTGGCCACACAGCACCTGCAATACTTACCACACCTCCCCCCTGTCACTATGCTGCTGCCTGAAGTGGCTCTGCATTAAAGTGCAAGTGCATCACAGACAGAAACAGGTTTATTGGATCTTGATTCTCTGATGAAGATCATTACATCATTATCATTGCCTGTGAACCGCTTTGTGAACTTTGTGTTGAAAAGTGGTATATAAATACTGTCGATTAATTGATTGATTTCCTGACCCCACCCCAGTCATTTATTTATTTGAAGAACTTATACCCTGCCTTTCCCATGCCGAAGCAAATGCCCAAGACAGCTTACAGAGAACAAAGTACAATGTAACCATAATAAGTAAAAAAAAAAAGCATTTAAACATTTAACTTTTAACAGGAACACAGCAAGAGTTCAAGAATGAAGCAAGGCCCAATTCTCTTCATCAGGCCCTTTGATGAAGAGAAAAAGAAACACAGGGTGCAATCCTAAACTGAGTTAGGCCAGCATAAGCTAAGCCAGCAAAGTTTGACCAGCACAAGGGCCACCGTAAAGTATGTTTGGACCACTCTCGGAGTCAGAGAGGCCAGCACAAAGACGTGCGCCATCCTCCCTGACTCCCAGCGTAGTCCAAACACACTTTACGGTGGCCCTTGTGCCAGCCAAACTTTTCTGGCTTTGCTTATGCTGGCCTATCTCCAGTTTAGGATTGCGCTCACACACACACACACACTTGAACGGGGAGCAAACAAACTATGGCAGGATTCCAGAGAGACATCAGAGGGACAGAGGGCAGACAACCAACCATCATCCAAAGGCCAGAAGAGAGAGGCATGATTTGAGCCCTCTCCGAAAGGCCATGAAAGAGAGAGAGAGAGAGAGAGAGAGAGAGAGAGAGAGAGAGAGAGAGAGAGAGAGAGAGAGAGGTTCTTAGTTCTTCTGGAAGGGAATGACAGGACATCACTGAAGAATCTACTTGCTGAGTTTCCTGGGGATTTCAGGGGGTTGTGATAGGATCAGGCCATGTGATGGCACTCTTATAGACTCTGGCAATGCAGTCCTTTCCTCACCTTCCGTTGCTGCTGCATGGTTGCAGCACCCTGTGAGTAGGCTGCGCCAGCAGGAAGGCCTGTGCCATCCTGATGGCACTCGATCCAGAGCAACACCCGTCGGAGCGAGTAGCCGATGCTCAGCGTGATGCTGGGGCAGGTGGAGAGTGGAACGAGGTGTAAGCGAGCACAGGAGGACAGAGGAGGGCTCAGGCCTGGGAGAAGGGGGACTTGGCAGTGCTGGCTTACACCATAACCAGTGGTGTCATCTAAATGATTTAAGAACAGGTACTCACTTTTGATTGGCACGTGTCGGGACCCGCCCACCAGAAGTGACGTCATAAGCCAGAAGTGATGTCGTGGCAGGAAGTGACATGAAAAAGCCCTTTTTGAGGCCTCAGATGATTTTAAACTGACCCAACAGTTGCAACAGTATTCCACAGCACCCCCAGAACATGTTAAGGAGGCCTGGCATCATGTTAAAACCCCAGAGCAACTCATTTTTCAGTGGCAAGGAAAGGAAAGGCTCCGCTCACTGCCTGCCTGCCTGCCTGGCTCTGAGAACGTGCAGGCAACTCAAACGTGCAGGAAATTCAAACATTACAGGGGGCGGAGTCAACAAGTGGGCGGGCGAATGGGCGGGGCCAGCCGTAATCCTAGAAACTGGTACTCGCGTACCCCCACGTACCCCCTGCATGACATCACTGACCATAACCTGTTTGCCCTTCCAAGCCTTTCCCCACAACACAGGATTTCTTGGGCTTGCGCCAGCAATTTTCCTGGTACAGAGGCGAGTCCCCCATTAGGCAGGCTGGGGCTCTTCATGGGTGAGGGAAGAAATATTCCCTTATGCCGAGGAGACTTCCAGCCTGCTCCGCACCATCGCCGGTTGCGGACCTACTATTATGTCCGGGGGGGGGCAAAAGCCCCGGGCGCGGTACTCAAGGGGTGGGAGGAGGGCAGTGATGAGGCTCCTCGCCTTGCTGAGAGGTGAGCAGTTTAGGCACTCCCGCCCACCCCTGCCATCATACGGCTCCGAAATGGAGCCTGGCTTAGCATGCGGCGGGGAAACAGCAGAGGGGACAGACCTCCTCTGTCACTGGGCAGCCCATTGGCTGGGCCTGCAACTGACCATTCCTGGACCGTGAGCCATTACAGCTCTGCTGCACTGGCACTGGACCGGACTGGGCTGAGAATCGGCAGTACAGCCCACTGGACTCTAAGCACCAGCTCACGAAGTACCTAAGCACAAAATCAAGCTGTAAGGGATTGCACATTCATTTGGGGAAAAGTTGCATTTAACACCGTGGGACTGACTTCCGAATTAACATAGGCTCAAACTGCACAGTAGCGGTAGGCACTACTAATGCGGTAGGGCGTAGCTGTAGGGTGTAGGGAATGTGCTGCCTGGTGCAGAGGGCAAAACGACACCCCGGAAGTGATGTCACAACAGGAAGTGACATCACAGTTGTATTTTCACTATCTTGGGATTTTTTTTTTTGCCATAATCTTTGATAGAATGGAGATATTACACATCCCATTGCATTCTGCATTAAATTCCACATCGAATGGTACGTAACATGATGGTATTATTCCTACATACCAAGGTTTTCACAACTGTGGTCACTAGTGTCAAGCTCAGCTTGTTGCCCCCCCCCCAAAGCTTGTTGCCGGGTACAACTGCACCCCCTGCACTTCTTTAGCTACGCCCCTGGCAGAAGGGGACCTTTTGCTGTTTAAATTCACTTTTGTGGCATGAGGACTTCATCCTCCCTAGCCTAATTACCCCAAAGGTTTGGGTCCAGATGTTCTTCTGTCTGGAGCAGAGACGAATACTAGCAATGGAATCTTAAGTCTTGCAAACTCCTCCTGCTATCTAACTCAGGTTCATCAAGATGTTTACTGTGGTTCATGAACCTTTTACAGGAATCTGGGCTGATTTATGGGTGCTTAGAAACCAGATGAGCCTCAGCCCTTGACAGCTCACTTGGAATGTTTGGGTTCCTTGGAACTTAAAAGCTTAAAACTGATGCCTAGTAAGACCTGGTGCACATTATGCTCCATATAGTGTGTTGTCATCCTGCCACCATGTATGCATGCAGTAGAATGGATTGCACCATACTGTACTGTACTGGGGGCGGGAATCACTCTTTTAGCCCTCTTTACATTAGCAAAATTCTTTGAAGTAGACAGCTAGCACAGTCCCCGCTCCACTCTGCTAATTTTCTACTTGAATGGAGTGATGCTACCATACTCATCAGAACTCTGTTGCATCTCCCCCTTCTCCAGCCCTGTGCAGATACTTCTGGGGATGGGATGTGTGTGTGTGTGTGTGTGTGTGTGTGTGTGTGTGTGTGTGTGTGT
>JAJKFI010023381.1:0-14740 GCA_029204185.1 Lerista edwardsae | reverse complement strand
ACACACACACACACACACACACACACACACACACACACACACACACAAATACACAAAATCACAGAAGAAAGAAAGCTCACAATGTGTATTGGCACAAGCATGAAATTATGTATGATGCTCAATGTGTCTCAGGGCGCAATCCTAACCTGGAGTTTGGCCATAAAGTTTGGCTGGCACAAGGGATACCACAAAGTATGTTTGGACCACTCTGAATCAGAGAGACCAGCAGACAGATGTGCACCATCCTTCCTAACTCTGAGAGTGGTCCAAATGAGCTTTATGGTGTCCCTTGTGCCAGCCAAACTTTGCTGGCCTAACTGTGCCAGCCTAACTCCAGGTTAGTATTGCACTCTCAGCCACTGTCCATTTTTAAACCAAGAATTTCCAGGCACTCTTTTTCATTCCCTGGAGAGACAGAAAAAACCCACCTGCCCAAAACTACAGCATAATGCCCCAAACTATGTATTAGATGGTTTATTCCTAATCAAATGGCTTACATCCATCCAGTCAGCTTTCTTGGATCTGGGAGTTCAAAGCCAGAGACACCGTTGTGGAAATAGCAATGGGCTTAAGAATGTCACACTTTACTATCATTTTCATGAAAAATCACTCTGTTATTGCAGATTGAGCTCCTCAAGTGAGCTCTGGATTGGAATAATTTGTTGCACTTTCTTGGCTTTCCAGAGCAGCTTCTGCATTCTACCTGCCTTTACATAAGAACATAAGAACATAAGAAGAGCCCTGCTGGATCAGGCCAAAGGCCCATCTAGTCCAGCTTCCTGTATCTCACAGCGGCCCACCAGGTGAAAAACCAGGGAGAGAAAAGCCTCCTTTTCTTTTCATGGGCTTTTCATCTTCACCTAGATTTCCCCCCCCCTTTTTTTCCTAAGCTTGTGACTATAGCTGTAACTGAGAACAACCAGGAATGAAACATGCCTTCCTGGAGGGAAGGTCACTTTAAACACAAAAGCATGGTACCCCTTTCCTCATTTATTTGACTTCTCGGATACCATTCTGTGTGAAGAGATGCTGCTTGGCTGGTCTATAAAAACTGCCTCAATGTCTGATAACAGAGGACAGCAAATAAACATCTATATAGAATTTATATGACCTGTAAAAGAATCCCATTAAAAGAAAACTTGAGCGACAACAGAGATATTTGCCCAATAAAGGGAAAGTTCAAAAGCCTCATTTTTTTGAGGCTACTGCCTATTTGAGGCAATAGCTGCAGACATTGTTGCTGTACTTCAGTATTCTGATTTTCCAGGTGTGCAGAAGAGCTCCCCATTGTGCACAAACAGAACTGCGTGAATTCCTTTTTGAGGTCAGGTCTCCTAACACAACTGTTGTGTCATATGTTCACTGGACCTGGAAAATGACTGGAGCCCATGCAGGTTCTAATATCAGTGCTGGCTACTGAGGAGCTACAGTTCAGCCATTCTCTGGACTGTGCAGCCTCTGGCTTTCTTGTAATTAGATTAATAATTGCAAATTCAGACAGACAGACAGACAGACAGACAGACAGACAGACAGACAGACAGATAGATAGTATTTATTCCTTGCATCTGAACAACAGATGGGCAGCCAATCATGCCAGTGGAACTAGCGTTCTGCTGACATAAGGCACTTTACTGCAGTTGCAAACATGACCTGCCATTGGGTGAAGTTGGGCTGGTGCCACTAGTGGTAGGGGTCTGCTAGCAGACCTGTCAAGTCCCCTGGAACTGGTAAGTCAGGGAGGTGGGAGGTGAGCGGTATGGGGTAGGGAGGAATAGGGACAGGTAGGAGTTGTGGGCAGAATGGCGGTGGAACAAGCGTTGGAAGGGGGTGGTAATGGCAGTATTGGTGCTACATTAATAGTAGGCTACTTCAGAATGCCAGGTGCAGGGGAGTGGCAATATGATGCAAGCATCTTGTTGTCTCATATGCTCCCTGAGACATCTGGTGGGCCACTGTGAGATATAGGAAGCTGGACTAGATGGGCCTCTGGCCTGATCCAGCAGGGCTCTTCTTATGTTCTTATGTTTATCCCCCTTCCAGGCCTCAATCCACTTTCCTGGGTCCACTCGGACTTGCATCTGTGAAATCGCTGGTGCAGGTTCAAGTAGACCCATACTGGCCCTGAAGGCTTATCCCTGTGTGAGGAAACATATGGTCCTTTATCCAGATGACCTCCCGGACTGAGCCCCCCCCCCTTGCAGGATGCAGCACACACTCCAGCACCAATGGCTACACAGAAAAGAATAGGATTGTACCAAAGCCAATGCTTCAACTTAAGACAACAGAATTGAAGGCAGTTTAAAGAGAGCTGCCCAAATATTTTGGAATAAATGCTGTGTTGGAATGAATAAGCTACAGCAAAGAAACAATAGGTCCCATTTTGAAATTCAACAGTCTAGGAGAGTTTGCACACAGTTCGCAAATCATGACTGCTAAAACAAAAGATTTGTATCCCAGCAGATAGCTGGGATCAGGACCTTGGATTAGACTGGTATCTTATTAGGGGTGCAATCCTAACCTGGAGTTAGGCTGGCACAGTTAGGCCAGCAAAGTTTGGCCAGCACAAGGGACACCATAAAGTATGTTGGGACCACTCTCTGAATCAGAGAGGCACACAGACGTGCACCATCCTCCCCGACTCCGAGAGTGGTCCAAATGCACTTTACAGTGGCCCTTGTGCCGGCCGAACTGCTGGCCTAACTGTGCTGGCCTGACTCCACGTTAGGATTGTGCCCTAGGATACACTGGCCTTTTTGCAAGTCTTTTCCCATCACTTTGACAGCTCAGCAACTTGCCTGAATTAACCCTATAGCAACTTTAATCCCAGTGGATATCTGTGATGTGAGATCAAACAAGTCTCTGGATGTTTTATGAACTAACTGCTCAGCAATGTGCTCTCTTTTCCAATATTGGGTAGTCACATTGTTTTGAAGAAAGTCAAAACAGAAGGACATCAAAGCACTCTCTGATCACTAGACTAGCCTTACTCATCAAAATGAGATGCACCGGCATCACTGTATCACCCAGTACGGCCACGTTTGGGTACATTTCCTGGCTGAGACCTGCCAGCGCATGAGGCATACCTTGTGCTGAACACTAATTTAAATAAAGAGCACTTCATTCCAGAAGCAATTGGGGAAGACTAATTATCCATGCACAGCAGATTTTTAAATCCCATGGAGCCTGACAGAATCAAGCAACTCTTTGGATTTTTATTACTAGCAGGGGTACTTGAAGATGGAAAAAAAATGCTTGCTTTCTTAGTGATTGTGAAGGAGAAGGAAATGGAACTTTGGCGTTATAGAAAGGTGTATTACATTGAGTTCAAAATATTGATGCTGCAATCCTATCCAAATGTAACTGAGAGTAAGCCCCATTGACTATAATGGGGCTTACATCTGAGTAGGCATAAATAGGATTGGGCTCTCAGACCATAACACTGAGTAGGACTGTTCATTGTAACTGGCCCACATGCATTGAAATAGTTTTGCTCCCTGGTCATGGGAGGCATGTTTTCCGCACCATCTGATTGCTTTTATCTGTTATTCCAAGCCTCTGAGAAGGGGTCAGCTGGAAGCAGGAAGCCTTCCTAGAATCAGACTCCTTGCTGGATCAGTGAGGTTTGTTGCTGCCCCTAAACTGGTTTGAAATCAGACGGACAGCGCAATTCTACCTTGTGATGGTACAGGCAGGCCGGTTGGCTCCCTATCCAATGCAGGTTTGGTTCATTTGTCCCCTTACCTTGGGGTAAGCCCCTGTTTAGCAGGCACAAGTCCGAGTGGCCCGAATTGGGGCCACGAGCCCCAGGAATGGGGGTTTGGATGCAGTCTAACAGCCACATCTGAACTCTGCCCCCCTCCCCACGCCAGCCTACTCGAGAGAATGCCCTCCCCCACCCCGTTCCATCTCCTCCCGCCTTCCTCCCCCCCCCCCCAGAAAAGCCCCTGCGCTGGCCAAACTCAGCCAGTGCAGAAGCAGCTTACCAGCTGCCTCCGCAGGTGTGCCTGGGTCAATGCAAGTGCTTTGTCGTCCCAGCACTTCTTTGGCTGGCGCAGATGTGCCTTGGGCTGAAGCAACGCAGCCTTGCGACAGCCTTGGGCTGAAGCAACGCACATACTTAGGGCCAACAGGCACCTTGGACGGAGCCCTTAAGAGTCTAATGGCTCGACTGCTATCCAGTGCTGGCCTAAGTGGTGCAGGCATGCTGATGCAGCATGTGCTGCATCCCATGGGCTGACTGGGAACCAGGTCAGTTGAGATGTGCATGCAAAGGGGGGAAAAAACCTCCTCCGTTGCTCCCCAGTCTCTTATGGGCCTATTTATTTATCTTATGCTGGCTATCTTGGTGGTGTATATCTGAAATGCTGTAGGGGGTGTTCCAGGTCTGGAATGGGAGCTCTGGTTCCTGTAGAAGCTGCTGAGATCTGCCCCTGCCCTGTTCCTGATCTGCCCCTGTCCTACCCTGTTCCCACCCAACATAGCCAGTCTGTCCCCAAACATGGCCAGTTTGGGTCAGTCATTGGCCAATCTACAGGCTGCTGTCTGCCACGCGCAGTCTTCTGGGCCTCACTCCAGCCAAAGCACTCCGCAAAATGGCAGTGAGGATGCTGCACCAACTCAATTTGCCAACAGTATTGGGTCACTGGACGAATCTGCACACAGCATTTACACCAAGGAAGAATACTGTAGATAAAGGCACTACACATCTTGTCAATTGGACTGCACAGAAGACTAGAAGAGAAGACAAAAAGAAGATGATGGTGCATCAATGGACTGGTTTGCCCAAGACCAAGGTTACCAATCTGTTTCTGATGTGTTTCTGATGAAATGCAAAGATGAGTTACGCAAAGGCTGAGACCAAGCAATCTTCCTGTTCAAAGTGAGACAAAAGGTGGGAAAGGACCTGGAGGGAAGCAGGTTAGGGAACTAAAGCTGCTTTCCCAGAGGAAGGGTGTGCTATGCAATGGATCACTAAACAACGGTGGCTCAGTGTGGGTTCTAAGTTGTGCTCAGGGACACTCTACCCGATACGACAACCTCTGTGTCCGTTGCAGCAAGTCACAGTTTCCACAAGCTGCTTGGCACTCTGCACCTTTTCCAGAATCAGACAGGTACAGTCACACTTTGAAAACATCCTTCCCCTTTATGAATTCTCTTCTCTCTATCCCACTCCCACTTTCTGCTGCCTTGAGCTTAGGGATGGGGATAAAAATTTAGGGGTCTCCTAAACCTCTTCCCTGAAAACAATCCCCTGTTTTTTTCCTACTGATGCACCAATTACAAGCACATACATGCTTAAAACCACAACCTTGGAGCATTCCACACAAACACGCCTGTCAAGGTTTATGCACAGTTTTCTGAATCAATATATTTGCCATTACTTGTTCCTTTAATAAATCTCCTGTAACTTTGAAGATGCTCCCTTGCCTGTCTGTCTCCTAAATTGATTCTTGCTGATGCTAGCATTTGCAACTAGCACCAAGGATTCCTGGTTTCTCTGGCTGCTCCTTCAGGGAAAATAAAGGCTGGAGAGAGCTTAGTTCCCGAATCCTCCCAAAACCAATCCTGTGCTCTTTAATTCTCCATTTAAATAAAAAAAAATGTGCATCAGCAGCAACAGTGAGGCAATACTTGTTCTTATGCAGTGGTAAACCTGTGCCTAGGAACTTGATCAGAGGCTATAAGTCAGTGGTTGGGTACCTGCTTTGCATCCAAAAAGCCCCGGGTTCAATTCTGGAATCTCCAGGAATAGTGGGGAAAAACCTTGTCTGAAATCCTGAACAGAGTGTGTCATTGAGGGCACAATCCTCACCTGGAGTTAGGCTGGCACAGTTGGGCCAGGAATGTTTAGCTGGCACAAGGGCCACCATAAAGTGCATTTGAACCACTCTCAGAGTCAGGGAGGATGGGGTCTGTGTGCTGGCCTCTTGACTCCGAGAGTGGTCCAAACATACTTTACGGTGTCCCTTGTGCTGGCCAAACGTTGCTGGCCTAACTGTGTCAGTCTAACTCCAGGCTAGGATTGTGCCCTCAGTGTAGACAAGACTGAATTAGCTAGATAATTAGCTGTACATAAAATGCAAAATGTTGGAGAATTCAAGCCCTTCTTCCTGAAATGTGCAGGAATATTCATAAGGGAACATTCTCATTTGAGCCCTTTACCTACAGGCTGAAATGGGTTTAATAGTGTTATAACCTATCAAGAATCTTCCACCATAAATATTATCCCACTTTGACTTGTTTTCACACATATTGGTAACAAACTTCCTTTTTCCATCCTCCTTGTCTTCTCAGATGAATAAACTTCCCATTCTCTCTGGAACTGTTTATAAAAGAATGGGGACCGTGGATTGTTACCATAGAGCAGTGTTCTTTAACCTTGTGGTTGGGACCTCAATGGAGTCACAAAACCTCAGTTATGGGGGTCATGTAAACTTACAGGAATGAAAAAGATTGAAGACTGGGCTAGAGCACCACCAGGTAAAGGGGAAGACACCTGGTGTACTCCTTCAGGTACCAGGAGATTGTGTGCCAGTCCTGCTCAGGTTCTTAGCAATTGTGCTAAAATAGATTTCACTAGAGCCAGGCTTCAGGGTAACTTTTTCTGCTCTCTCTAACAAGAATATTTGGCTACAGTGGACAATGCTGGGAGGGCATAACAGGGATGGAGAGTGGGCCATAATGGACAAATATAGTGCCAGGAGGGGGGATAGGATCGACTGTGGGTGCCCAATCTCATTGTTTATTCACTTATTCATTTATTTGGGTTATGGCACAAGAAAAGTAGAAGACCACTGCCATAGTGGAGACCAGGGAACTGTCCACAATACAGTGCTGAAAATCAGAATCCCAAACTAGCTGTCCTTATGGGACTTTATGTGAAAAAAATCAAGGTAATCTTAGGCTAAATCCAAGTTAGGCAAATGAATGTGTTATCACAAGTTTTATTCTGAGCTTGCTTGTTTTTTTATGTGGTAAATGAAGGTGATTTTGTTGAAATGATCAAGACTGGGGAAAGTCTGCAAGTTCAATATGCTCAGCATTCTTACACGAATGCAACTTTATTGGCCTTGTCTATTAATCTTCCATAAGAGTATTGGGATGCCAAGGAAAACCTTGAACTACAAAGGTGAGTGTAATAGATCGTCTAATGGTGAATAAATCCTCCCGAATTGCTCCTCCAGGGTGCTCCTAACCTGGATTAGTGTCAACACACTGCCCTGAATATCTTTTATTTTCAGTAGAGAAGCAGAAAAGGCTTTATCATTCTTTTAAAAAATCTCCTTGCATTACTAGCCACACTCTCTAGTAGAGCACTGCAAGAGAAAGACATTTCTACTCCTGCAGGTGGGCAGGTCTCATGACAATTCAGATATTAGTAAAAATGGTTTCAGCATGGAAACTTGTAATTATCTAGAATTTCCCTAACAACTTGTTTTTGAACTCACAGATCCATTTGGTAGGAAATGGCTGTGGAGCATCACAATGGATATTGGCATTAGCAGCAGTACTCTCAAAAGGGAACAATGTAAACCAAACAGAAAGGCAATTGTTAAGCATCAAATTTTTATTAAGACACATGATTTACCCAATCCTGTGCCTTATGTTGCAATGTACTAAACTCTCCTGCCTCTGCCCATCTTAGCCACAATTTCAGCCACCCTGTTTTTCTCTTTCTTTGTCCACATCCTTGACCAATGGAGCAAACACATTAATGCACATGGAAGCAACCACCCTCCTCAATTTCAGATATAAATTGTTGGGGAGTAAGCTAACACTGATGAACCAAAACAAAGATCTTGGGTTCCTGGTGACCCAAAACAAAGATCTTGGGTTCTCAAGGAAAATGTTGAATCAATGTACAGCAGTACTGAAGAATAAATTGATGGTAAAGTTCATTAGGGAAGGGACCTGTGACATTATGGGACCTGATACAAAACCCTATACTATACAAATCTATAGTGGAGCCACATTTGGAAAATTATGAACAGTTCTGACCACCACAGTTCAAGAAGGACATTGGTGGAAAGGTGGAAAATGATCGAGGGCTGAAACACTTTCCAGTGTAATGAGGTTACAGCATTTGGGGCTTTTTAGCCTGGAAAAAAAGCAGTTAAGGGAGGGGCATGGTTGACATTTATAAAATTATGCACGGTGCGGAGAGATATAAAGGGCAGATACAGGGGAGTGGCAACAAGATGCAAGTATCTTGTTGTCTTGTGTGCTCCCTGAGGCATCTGGTGGGCCACTGTGAAATACAGGAAGATGGACTAGATGGGCCTTTGGTTCTTATGTTCTTAAAGAAGGCTTTTTCCTTCTCTCATAATACTAGGGCCGGAGGCTATTCATTGAAACTGGGTGGTGGAAGATTTAGGACAGATGAAAGGAGATTCTTCTTCATAAGGCATAATCAATCTGTGGAATTCACAGATGCAGAGATGGCCACCAGATGCAGAGATGGCCACCAGTTTGGATGACTTTAAAGGGGATGTTGACAGATTCATAGAGGATCAGCCTTTCAATGGCTACTATTCATGATAGCTACACACTCCCCTTAGATCCAATGGTTGTATACCTCTGAGGGCACAGTCCTAACCAACTTTCAGCAGTGGGGTAAGGGAAATGCTCTGATGGAAAAGAACAAACATTGCCCTACCTTGGGAAAGCTTCCAGGACTGCTCCCCAACTGCAGGATGCAGCACATGTCCCAATGGTTAGGATTGTGCCCTGAATGGTGGCAAGGCAGCAATGGAGAAATATGCCTTTCTCTCTCATGTGTGGGTTTCCCAGAGGCAAGTGATGAGCAAACAAAATTCTGGACTAGATGGGCTTCTGGGCTGATCCAGCATGGCTTTTCTGATATTCCTAAACTTCCTCCAGCAGTCAGTCAGGTGGATAAGCAATGGGTCTAAGGATGGATCATGTGAACATATGGAACTGCATCATGCTGGGTGAAACCATTAGACCATCTCACCCACTACTTGGCAGCAGCTCTCTGGGGTCTCGGGTAGAAACCAGATATTTCAGAGATGCCATGAATGGAACCTGCAGAGCATGCATTACACCTGGAGCAGTTCGGGAGAACCCCACTCTTTTGTGTTGTGTTGCAGTGCTGCAAAAAGAGGTGGGGGTGGCTCCAGACCTAGAAGCTGCCATGTGAACACAGGCTCAGAATACAGTGTTTACTGCATCGTCATTCCTTTTTGTCCCCTCTGAGATGAAATACATTTCAGGAGTTAAAAAGTTATGAAGAAATCTTCTGAGATAAGCAAGTTTTAAAATAAGAGAGGCTTCTTCTTCACCACCACCCTACATTTCCTTTCCTTTTTCTTTCAGGAGCTTCACTGTATATTTTTTTTCCCTCATTTCCCTCTCTTTCTCCTGATAATTCTTGAACTCATTAGAGGGCTGCAATGTGCTATGGCGCAACAGTGCCACCTACAGGCTACAGGGAGGTGAGAAAAATCATCTTTCAAACTTGACTGAAAACCAGAGGGTTTTCGAGCAGGCATCGAAATCTATGATATATCCCATAAAAATTCAGTCCTGATCTTCTTTTCATTTCCAAATACTTTCACTCAGAACATTTACTCTACCTGTGGACAGCAGATTAAAGTGAAGGTGATGTGGCACACTGAGATTAAATAGACACGATAAGAAAAAAAGATTACACCTTCTGCAAATTCTGCTACATATTCATGGTCCGGGTCTTATCGTTTCCTCTTGCGCTCCTGGAGATTATTATATGCTCCTGCATTCAAATACTCTAACATTTTTACTCTTGACAGTCTGTGTTTTGAAATCAAGATTCAGCTCAGCAGAACCTCCGTCTCCATCTCCATCTGCTGGGGCTTCTGCACCTGTCCCCATCCTCTTCACAGTGACTGTAGGCTACAGGCCAACTGCCCTGCTAGGAGGGAAATGGGCACAATTGCCAGAATCAAGCCATTCCCTTCCCTTTTTCCTATTGTAATGGTTCTATTTTATGTAAGTCAGTGGTTCCCAAACCTTTTCACACCAGGACCCACTGTTTAGAATGACAATCTGTCTGGGACCCACCGGAAGTGGTGTCATGGCTTGAAGTGCCGCCATTTTGATGCCAGAACCTGCTGCTTTCCTGAGGATGCAGCAATAAATTGGGTTATTTCTCAGCCATTTTCCAATAGCAAAGTGAATCAGAAAGAAAAAAAAAAGCCTGTTTGCAAACTTGGCACTAGCAAAACAACCATTCAGCCCTCCCTCTGGCCAGCATCCCATCTTTCCAAATTTTCAATATGGCTGCTCTAGGTGCTTCGTGACTCACCTGAAATTGACTCGTGACCCACTGGTGGGTCCTGACCCACAGTTTGGGAACCACTGGTGTAAGTCATTCTAGGAGCCCTGTTGGCTAAAGGAAAGGACCACAAATACTTTAAATAAATAAATACAGGAAGAATACAATGGCCAGTTTATCAGTGATTTCACTGGCTCCTCCCCTGTTATATTCTGGTGTGTCTTTTTTAAAAAAGATTGCTCTGTCTTGATCAACAGGCAATATGAATTTCAGCTTGACAGTCCTTATAGAGAAGCTGCTCACAGTATCATCTGAAATAGACATCTCTGTGTTTCTAACGTCTTTTGCGCCTGCCAACGATAAGACATTCCTTTCCACAATGGGGCTGTGATTCTACACAGACATTGCAAGGGCCTTGTCACAGTCCTGTCTCACTCCATGATGTTGACATCAGGGTGAATCACTCCAGAACTGTATATTCATTAGGAAGTGAAGAATGAAATCAAGCCTTTGAAACTGTTCTCACACCCCATGTGGGCCACCATCTTCTGGGCAACCAAGTCCCTCCTCAAACCAGGATAATAATGGCGCTGATTGTCCTCTTGCCCTTTCTTCTCCAACCACAGTTTCTCCATGGAGTAAGGATCTACTTAAGTGACCAATCGCTCTGTGTTGATCTCTTGGTCTTAATGACAGTCCCGAGCATGATTAAGACCTATTTGCCTTAGAAAGCAAATGGGCAGCTCAATCCTACCCAACACCTAGCCCATAGCATGCAGTGCCATCAATGGAGAGTATTCTGCATGCTATGGTGGTTAGTGTGTGAACCAACGACACAGGAGAGATAAGTAAAAATCTTTTTTATTTACCTCCCTGTAAGCCACCATAATGGGTTGTGAGATATAGCAGCGGGTTGTGAGATCTGCTGTTGCTGGCCATCAATAGGATTTGGTTGTAAGCGGACTGCAGATTGCACTGTAGAACACAACTTCAGTTCAATGTATCACCATTTCAATTCAAAGCTATTGAGGGGATCTGTGTTATGAATTCTAATGGCAGAACTTCACATTTCTATGAATTTTCCCTCAAACTGGATCTGCTCCAATCTGGCTGTCTCTCATGTGGTGGTGGTGGTGGTGGTGGTGGTGGTGGTGGTGATGATGATGATGATGATGATTTGTATTTCTATCCCGCCTTTTTCCCACACTGAAAGGGACCTTCACTTTCTCTCACTTGCTTTGCATTCAAATTGAGGGCCCACATTTCAGGACACAGATGGATATCTTGGAAAAATAACATGCTCCCGGCTTTTTCTTTTCCTTCCAATAAATAGAAGATAAAATTGACTCTGGCAGTATTTCACATACTAATATGTTTTCCGAACTGTGAAACAGGAAGAAACAGAAAGCAGAGTTTTTCCTGTATGGTGGACTCAGGGGATTCCGATTTTATCGTGACTTTTGAAAAGCAGCTTGACCTCCCAGTCCTCAAAAAGGTAATTGCTATAGCTATTGCTATAGCAGCCCATGTTCCCCTCCATTCCACAGCACAACATGTACAAGAATATTCCAGGGTATACATTAACAACAGTGTCATCATCTCCCTCTATACGGTCAATTGTGTTGAGATGTTGCTCAAACATTGTGTTGCCACAGTACTCTGATCACTCTCTGTGCAATGGAGTGCAATTTCTCTTCCTCCTTCAGGCCTCTTGAAGCTTCTGTGACTCTAACACCTTGTGTGAAAGAAGTTAATTAAATCACAATAGCTTAACCGAGTGGTTATTTGAAATCTAACACCAGCAAGTAGGCATGGAGTTTGTACATGTACCATTGCTGGAAGAGAATTTTAAGCACTCTTCAACCACAACCACATTCCATAGGGAAGAGGATGTGCAGTCGCTAAGGCAACGATCCTATACACGCTTTCCTGGGAGTAAGCCCCACTGAGCACAGTAGGGCTTGCTTCTGAATGGGAATGCACTATTGGTGAAGGGAGACTGCACAAGTCAACTCTGTCCCTGAATCCAAACCATACAGTACTTAACTCTCTGTAGTATTTTATTGTGATGGTCATGCATTTTTACCGTTCATGCAAGCCTCTTTCAATGCTGTGCACATGTCAGATAAAGTGTGATGTTAATAAATATAAAACAAATAGCACATTTGTATATGCTTCTGAATAGCCCAGTCTTCAGGCTATTCTCCATCCTTGAGATTCTCCCTCATCAACTGTGCAACACCACAGTCTCCTCGGGAACCCAACTCCTAATTGATTCCTTACACAAAAACAGCCAACAGGTATGGCTGAGTGTGATGACATTTCAAAATCTGAACTGTGTGTTATGCCCTCTTATTTCTCTACTGAAACGAAAAGGGGTTTTTCTCCTACGAATGTTAAGACTCTTCCTCAATTCCCATGCCTAGAGTTTCAAATCACACACTGTTGAGAGACTGGACATAAAAAGAGCCATAAATCTAACGGATTAACGGCACAGGCTTGTTGAGGTTTGTTTAGGAGTCAGCCCTGTAATGCTGCCAAATGATTATTACACAAGTCAGCTGCAGTGTGCCCTGTTTTCTCCCTTTGCCTTTTCATCACCACTCTCTTCGCAGGCTGATAAATGCCTGAACATGGTTACCATTGCAGGGAACGGCAGGAGGGGGCTGAATAGGAATTGCAGATGTTTAAGCGAGACCACCGGGGATTTTCCCCACCTTGATCCAGACGCACTTGGTTAAAACTGCAAGAGGGCTAAATACAGCATAATGGAAACATCACATTGACTGTGATGTAGCCAAGAGAATTCAGTGCCACTGGAAATACCTCTGCAAGCACTGTGTGCTTAGCAAATGTTATGACGGATGGGAGAACACATAAACAAAAAAAGGACAATTTGGGGCATGCAAGAAGACATCATCCTTTCTGTCCAAAACTTCTCTTGCTCATTCATGCTTTCCAGCCCCCACACCTGCATCAGGTAGCACAGCCAATGCTACCAACAATAGCAAATATGTCTAGTATCAGGTGGCACCTTGTGTTGATGGAGCCAGCGGGAAAGGAACACTGGGAGGGAATGAAGGTACAACACCTTCCTCCCAGTCACAGTTCTGACTTGAATTAGCATCTTTCCCATCCAACTGACAGCATGGCTTGGTCTGCTACTGTCAGGGAGCCATGTCAGGGATTGGTTTTGCCTTCAGCCATGATTGGCCACTGGCTAGGGGGACTGGCTAGCTCATTTAGTCCTACTGAAGCCCAGGGGAAAAGGTCAGTTGGGTAAGGGCTACATTCTGATTTATTTAGCTACGTTCTGATTTGATTTGGTTATTATATGTCAATTACACCTGGCAGGATCAATATGGACAAAAAGATGTACAGAAGTAGTGGATGTTGGCGGACACCTTGAGGAATCAGTTACCACCAGCCCTTCAAGGTCATTTCGATTCATGAAACGGGTCCCAGAAAACCTGTGAGAACTTTCCAATTCAGACGCTGAAAGATAAAGAGCTTGAGGTCAATGGAAAGGGCAAGAATGTCTCCAGACATCTTAGGACTTACGGCAAGGAAAAGGAGGCAGCAGGGCTTCTGCTGATTCTCAGCTCTGAGCCAGGTGGACTTGCCCTTCTCATTGGGTTTACTTTCGGCAACAAGGCAATGCAGCCTCTCACAGTCCAGGTTAGTATCTGAGCTAAGGATAGAGTGGAAAGAAGAAGGACTGTGCATCAACTATGATGGCAGAAGCTGCGCAGGCTCCAGGTTTCAGGGAGTCCTCAACAAACAGACAGGAAGTCACTTAGATTGGAAGTGCCCAATCCTATCCAGCTTTCCAGCATGGCGGCAGCCATAATGCAGCCCCGAAATAAGAGAACAAACGTTCCTTTCCCTTGAGAAGACCTCTGTGACTGCTCCCCACTGCAAGATGCAGAACATGCCCTGTTGGCACAACTGCATTAGTGCTGGAAATTTGGATAGGATTCAGCCCTACAATGGGAGAAAACGTTTTATGGGATCAAGGGCTGACAACATAAAACAAATACTAGTAATATTCATTAATTGCACAGTGACAGTAAATGAGTAATTAGTAGGGTTGGCGTTGTCAAGAAGTGAAACTGAATGATGTGCTCCTCTCTCTAGAAATGTGAACATTCAGAATGTGAAAGGAATGGGACTCTGTGATACTGAAGGATTAATGGCTTTCTGGAGGGTTAAATCTGGGAAGTCTTTCAATGAGGTGCCAAGGACTACTGTGACCACCTTCTATTTCTGACTCTGAACACTGTGTCTCCCTACATGCAATGAATGGATCATCAGTCTTTTTTCCCAGGAACATTTGCTCTCATACCTCCTTATTCTTGCACCTTCTATGTTCTCTGCCCAACAGCAAAGTTTAGACTGTAAGCTCTCCAGAGCCTGGACATCTCTCTCTCTCTCTCTCTCTCTCTCTCTCTCTCTCTCTCTCTCTCT
>JAJKFI010023380.1:0-14741 GCA_029204185.1 Lerista edwardsae | reverse complement strand
ACACACACACACACACACACACACACACACACACACACACACACACAAATACACAAAATCACAGAAGAAAGAAAGCTCACAATGTGTATTGGCACAAGCATGAAATTATGTATGATGCTCAATGTGTCTCAGGGCGCAATCCTAACCTGGAGTTTGGCCATAAAGTTTGGCTGGCACAAGGGATACCACAAAGTATGTTTGGACCACTCTGAATCAGAGAGACCAGCAGACAGATGTGCACCATCCTTCCTAACTCTGAGAGTGGTCCAAATGAGCTTTATGGTGTCCCTTGTGCCAGCCAAACTTTGCTGGCCTAACTGTGCCAGCCTAACTCCAGGTTAGTATTGCACTCTCAGCCACTGTCCATTTTTAAACCAAGAATTTCCAGGCACTCTTTTTCATTCCCTGGAGAGACAGAAAAAACCCACCTGCCCAAAACTACAGCATAATGCCCCAAACTATGTATTAGATGGTTTATTCCTAATCAAATGGCTTACATCCATCCAGTCAGCTTTCTTGGATCTGGGAGTTCAAAGCCAGAGACACCGTTGTGGAAATAGCAATGGGCTTAAGAATGTCACACTTTACTATCATTTTCATGAAAAATCACTCTGTTATTGCAGATTGAGCTCCTCAAGTGAGCTCTGGATTGGAATAATTTGTTGCACTTTCTTGGCTTTCCAGAGCAGCTTCTGCATTCTACCTGCCTTTACATAAGAACATAAGAACATAAGAAGAGCCCTGCTGGATCAGGCCAAAGGCCCATCTAGTCCAGCTTCCTGTATCTCACAGCGGCCCACCAGGTGAAAAACCAGGGAGAGAAAAGCCTCCTTTTCTTTTCATGGGCTTTTCATCTTCACCTAGATTTCCCCCCCCCCTTTTTTTCCTAAGCTTGTGACTATAGCTGTAACTGAGAACAACCAGGAATGAAACATGCCTTCCTGGAGGGAAGGTCACTTTAAACACAAAAGCATGGTACCCCTTTCCTCATTTATTTGACTTCTCGGATACCATTCTGTGTGAAGAGATGCTGCTTGGCTGGTCTATAAAAACTGCCTCAATGTCTGATAACAGAGGACAGCAAATAAACATCTATATAGAATTTATATGACCTGTAAAAGAATCCCATTAAAAGAAAACTTGAGCGACAACAGAGATATTTGCCCAATAAAGGGAAAGTTCAAAAGCCTCATTTTTTTGAGGCTACTGCCTATTTGAGGCAATAGCTGCAGACATTGTTGCTGTACTTCAGTATTCTGATTTTCCAGGTGTGCAGAAGAGCTCCCCATTGTGCACAAACAGAACTGCGTGAATTCCTTTTTGAGGTCAGGTCTCCTAACACAACTGTTGTGTCATATGTTCACTGGACCTGGAAAATGACTGGAGCCCATGCAGGTTCTAATATCAGTGCTGGCTACTGAGGAGCTACAGTTCAGCCATTCTCTGGACTGTGCAGCCTCTGGCTTTCTTGTAATTAGATTAATAATTGCAAATTCAGACAGACAGACAGACAGACAGACAGACAGACAGACAGACAGACAGATAGATAGTATTTATTCCTTGCATCTGAACAACAGATGGGCAGCCAATCATGCCAGTGGAACTAGCGTTCTGCTGACATAAGGCACTTTACTGCAGTTGCAAACATGACCTGCCATTGGGTGAAGTTGGGCTGGTGCCACTAGTGGTAGGGGTCTGCTAGCAGACCTGTCAAGTCCCCTGGAACTGGTAAGTCAGGGAGGTGGGAGGTGAGCGGTATGGGGTAGGGAGGAATAGGGACAGGTAGGAGTTGTGGGCAGAATGGCGGTGGAACAAGCGTTGGAAGGGGGTGGTAATGGCAGTATTGGTGCTACATTAATAGTAGGCTACTTCAGAATGCCAGGTGCAGGGGAGTGGCAATATGATGCAAGCATCTTGTTGTCTCATATGCTCCCTGAGACATCTGGTGGGCCACTGTGAGATATAGGAAGCTGGACTAGATGGGCCTCTGGCCTGATCCAGCAGGGCTCTTCTTATGTTCTTATGTTTATCCCCCTTCCAGGCCTCAATCCACTTTCCTGGGTCCACTCGGACTTGCATCTGTGAAATCGCTGGTGCAGGTTCAAGTAGACCCATACTGGCCCTGAAGGCTTATCCCTGTGTGAGGAAACATATGGTCCTTTATCCAGATGACCTCCCGGACTGAGCCCCCCCCCCTTGCAGGATGCAGCACACACTCCAGCACCAATGGCTACACAGAAAAGAATAGGATTGTACCAAAGCCAATGCTTCAACTTAAGACAACAGAATTGAAGGCAGTTTAAAGAGAGCTGCCCAAATATTTTGGAATAAATGCTGTGTTGGAATGAATAAGCTACAGCAAAGAAACAATAGGTCCCATTTTGAAATTCAACAGTCTAGGAGAGTTTGCACACAGTTCGCAAATCATGACTGCTAAAACAAAAGATTTGTATCCCAGCAGATAGCTGGGATCAGGACCTTGGATTAGACTGGTATCTTATTAGGGGTGCAATCCTAACCTGGAGTTAGGCTGGCACAGTTAGGCCAGCAAAGTTTGGCCAGCACAAGGGACACCATAAAGTATGTTGGGACCACTCTCTGAATCAGAGAGGCACACAGACGTGCACCATCCTCCCCGACTCCGAGAGTGGTCCAAATGCACTTTACAGTGGCCCTTGTGCCGGCCGAACTGCTGGCCTAACTGTGCTGGCCTGACTCCACGTTAGGATTGTGCCCTAGGATACACTGGCCTTTTTGCAAGTCTTTTCCCATCACTTTGACAGCTCAGCAACTTGCCTGAATTAACCCTATAGCAACTTTAATCCCAGTGGATATCTGTGATGTGAGATCAAACAAGTCTCTGGATGTTTTATGAACTAACTGCTCAGCAATGTGCTCTCTTTTCCAATATTGGGTAGTCACATTGTTTTGAAGAAAGTCAAAACAGAAGGACATCAAAGCACTCTCTGATCACTAGACTAGCCTTACTCATCAAAATGAGATGCACCGGCATCACTGTATCACCCAGTACGGCCACGTTTGGGTACATTTCCTGGCTGAGACCTGCCAGCGCATGAGGCATACCTTGTGCTGAACACTAATTTAAATAAAGAGCACTTCATTCCAGAAGCAATTGGGGAAGACTAATTATCCATGCACAGCAGATTTTTAAATCCCATGGAGCCTGACAGAATCAAGCAACTCTTTGGATTTTTATTACTAGCAGGGGTACTTGAAGATGGAAAAAAAATGCTTGCTTTCTTAGTGATTGTGAAGGAGAAGGAAATGGAACTTTGGCGTTATAGAAAGGTGTATTACATTGAGTTCAAAATATTGATGCTGCAATCCTATCCAAATGTAACTGAGAGTAAGCCCCATTGACTATAATGGGGCTTACATCTGAGTAGGCATAAATAGGATTGGGCTCTCAGACCATAACACTGAGTAGGACTGTTCATTGTAACTGGCCCACATGCATTGAAATAGTTTTGCTCCCTGGTCATGGGAGGCATGTTTTCCGCACCATCTGATTGCTTTTATCTGTTATTCCAAGCCTCTGAGAAGGGGTCAGCTGGAAGCAGGAAGCCTTCCTAGAATCAGACTCCTTGCTGGATCAGTGAGGTTTGTTGCTGCCCCTAAACTGGTTTGAAATCAGACGGACAGCGCAATTCTACCTTGTGATGGTACAGGCAGGCCGGTTGGCTCCCTATCCAATGCAGGTTTGGTTCATTTGTCCCCTTACCTTGGGGTAAGCCCCTGTTTAGCAGGCACAAGTCCGAGTGGCCCGAATTGGGGCCACGAGCCCCAGGAATGGGGGTTTGGATGCAGTCTAACAGCCACATCTGAACTCTGCCCCCCTCCCCACGCCAGCCTACTCGAGAGAATGCCCTCCCCCACCCCGTTCCATCTCCTCCCGCCTTCCTCCCCCCCCCCCCAGAAAAGCCCCTGCGCTGGCCAAACTCAGCCAGTGCAGAAGCAGCTTACCAGCTGCCTCCGCAGGTGTGCCTGGGTCAATGCAAGTGCTTTGTCGTCCCAGCACTTCTTTGGCTGGCGCAGATGTGCCTTGGGCTGAAGCAACGCAGCCTTGCGACAGCCTTGGGCTGAAGCAACGCACATACTTAGGGCCAACAGGCACCTTGGACGGAGCCCTTAAGAGTCTAATGGCTCGACTGCTATCCAGTGCTGGCCTAAGTGGTGCAGGCATGCTGATGCAGCATGTGCTGCATCCCATGGGCTGACTGGGAACCAGGTCAGTTGAGATGTGCATGCAAAGGGGGGAAAAAACCTCCTCCGTTGCTCCCCAGTCTCTTATGGGCCTATTTATTTATCTTATGCTGGCTATCTTGGTGGTGTATATCTGAAATGCTGTAGGGGGTGTTCCAGGTCTGGAATGGGAGCTCTGGTTCCTGTAGAAGCTGCTGAGATCTGCCCCTGCCCTGTTCCTGATCTGCCCCTGTCCTACCCTGTTCCCACCCAACATAGCCAGTCTGTCCCCAAACATGGCCAGTTTGGGTCAGTCATTGGCCAATCTACAGGCTGCTGTCTGCCACGCGCAGTCTTCTGGGCCTCACTCCAGCCAAAGCACTCCGCAAAATGGCAGTGAGGATGCTGCACCAACTCAATTTGCCAACAGTATTGGGTCACTGGACGAATCTGCACACAGCATTTACACCAAGGAAGAATACTGTAGATAAAGGCACTACACATCTTGTCAATTGGACTGCACAGAAGACTAGAAGAGAAGACAAAAAGAAGATGATGGTGCATCAATGGACTGGTTTGCCCAAGACCAAGGTTACCAATCTGTTTCTGATGTGTTTCTGATGAAATGCAAAGATGAGTTACGCAAAGGCTGAGACCAAGCAATCTTCCTGTTCAAAGTGAGACAAAAGGTGGGAAAGGACCTGGAGGGAAGCAGGTTAGGGAACTAAAGCTGCTTTCCCAGAGGAAGGGTGTGCTATGCAATGGATCACTAAACAACGGTGGCTCAGTGTGGGTTCTAAGTTGTGCTCAGGGACACTCTACCCGATACGACAACCTCTGTGTCCGTTGCAGCAAGTCACAGTTTCCACAAGCTGCTTGGCACTCTGCACCTTTTCCAGAATCAGACAGGTACAGTCACACTTTGAAAACATCCTTCCCCTTTATGAATTCTCTTCTCTCTATCCCACTCCCACTTTCTGCTGCCTTGAGCTTAGGGATGGGGATAAAAATTTAGGGGTCTCCTAAACCTCTTCCCTGAAAACAATCCCCTGTTTTTTTCCTACTGATGCACCAATTACAAGCACATACATGCTTAAAACCACAACCTTGGAGCATTCCACACAAACACGCCTGTCAAGGTTTATGCACAGTTTTCTGAATCAATATATTTGCCATTACTTGTTCCTTTAATAAATCTCCTGTAACTTTGAAGATGCTCCCTTGCCTGTCTGTCTCCTAAATTGATTCTTGCTGATGCTAGCATTTGCAACTAGCACCAAGGATTCCTGGTTTCTCTGGCTGCTCCTTCAGGGAAAATAAAGGCTGGAGAGAGCTTAGTTCCCGAATCCTCCCAAAACCAATCCTGTGCTCTTTAATTCTCCATTTAAATAAAAAAAAATGTGCATCAGCAGCAACAGTGAGGCAATACTTGTTCTTATGCAGTGGTAAACCTGTGCCTAGGAACTTGATCAGAGGCTATAAGTCAGTGGTTGGGTACCTGCTTTGCATCCAAAAAGCCCCGGGTTCAATTCTGGAATCTCCAGGAATAGTGGGGAAAAACCTTGTCTGAAATCCTGAACAGAGTGTGTCATTGAGGGCACAATCCTCACCTGGAGTTAGGCTGGCACAGTTGGGCCAGGAATGTTTAGCTGGCACAAGGGCCACCATAAAGTGCATTTGAACCACTCTCAGAGTCAGGGAGGATGGGGTCTGTGTGCTGGCCTCTTGACTCCGAGAGTGGTCCAAACATACTTTACGGTGTCCCTTGTGCTGGCCAAACGTTGCTGGCCTAACTGTGTCAGTCTAACTCCAGGCTAGGATTGTGCCCTCAGTGTAGACAAGACTGAATTAGCTAGATAATTAGCTGTACATAAAATGCAAAATGTTGGAGAATTCAAGCCCTTCTTCCTGAAATGTGCAGGAATATTCATAAGGGAACATTCTCATTTGAGCCCTTTACCTACAGGCTGAAATGGGTTTAATAGTGTTATAACCTATCAAGAATCTTCCACCATAAATATTATCCCACTTTGACTTGTTTTCACACATATTGGTAACAAACTTCCTTTTTCCATCCTCCTTGTCTTCTCAGATGAATAAACTTCCCATTCTCTCTGGAACTGTTTATAAAAGAATGGGGACCGTGGATTGTTACCATAGAGCAGTGTTCTTTAACCTTGTGGTTGGGACCTCAATGGAGTCACAAAACCTCAGTTATGGGGGTCATGTAAACTTACAGGAATGAAAAAGATTGAAGACTGGGCTAGAGCACCACCAGGTAAAGGGGAAGACACCTGGTGTACTCCTTCAGGTACCAGGAGATTGTGTGCCAGTCCTGCTCAGGTTCTTAGCAATTGTGCTAAAATAGATTTCACTAGAGCCAGGCTTCAGGGTAACTTTTTCTGCTCTCTCTAACAAGAATATTTGGCTACAGTGGACAATGCTGGGAGGGCATAACAGGGATGGAGAGTGGGCCATAATGGACAAATATAGTGCCAGGAGGGGGGATAGGATCGACTGTGGGTGCCCAATCTCATTGTTTATTCACTTATTCATTTATTTGGGTTATGGCACAAGAAAAGTAGAAGACCACTGCCATAGTGGAGACCAGGGAACTGTCCACAATACAGTGCTGAAAATCAGAATCCCAAACTAGCTGTCCTTATGGGACTTTATGTGAAAAAAATCAAGGTAATCTTAGGCTAAATCCAAGTTAGGCAAATGAATGTGTTATCACAAGTTTTATTCTGAGCTTGCTTGTTTTTTTATGTGGTAAATGAAGGTGATTTTGTTGAAATGATCAAGACTGGGGAAAGTCTGCAAGTTCAATATGCTCAGCATTCTTACACGAATGCAACTTTATTGGCCTTGTCTATTAATCTTCCATAAGAGTATTGGGATGCCAAGGAAAACCTTGAACTACAAAGGTGAGTGTAATAGATCGTCTAATGGTGAATAAATCCTCCCGAATTGCTCCTCCAGGGTGCTCCTAACCTGGATTAGTGTCAACACACTGCCCTGAATATCTTTTATTTTCAGTAGAGAAGCAGAAAAGGCTTTATCATTCTTTTAAAAAATCTCCTTGCATTACTAGCCACACTCTCTAGTAGAGCACTGCAAGAGAAAGACATTTCTACTCCTGCAGGTGGGCAGGTCTCATGACAATTCAGATATTAGTAAAAATGGTTTCAGCATGGAAACTTGTAATTATCTAGAATTTCCCTAACAACTTGTTTTTGAACTCACAGATCCATTTGGTAGGAAATGGCTGTGGAGCATCACAATGGATATTGGCATTAGCAGCAGTACTCTCAAAAGGGAACAATGTAAACCAAACAGAAAGGCAATTGTTAAGCATCAAATTTTTATTAAGACACATGATTTACCCAATCCTGTGCCTTATGTTGCAATGTACTAAACTCTCCTGCCTCTGCCCATCTTAGCCACAATTTCAGCCACCCTGTTTTTCTCTTTCTTTGTCCACATCCTTGACCAATGGAGCAAACACATTAATGCACATGGAAGCAACCACCCTCCTCAATTTCAGATATAAATTGTTGGGGAGTAAGCTAACACTGATGAACCAAAACAAAGATCTTGGGTTCCTGGTGACCCAAAACAAAGATCTTGGGTTCTCAAGGAAAATGTTGAATCAATGTACAGCAGTACTGAAGAATAAATTGATGGTAAAGTTCATTAGGGAAGGGACCTGTGACATTATGGGACCTGATACAAAACCCTATACTATACAAATCTATAGTGGAGCCACATTTGGAAAATTATGAACAGTTCTGACCACCACAGTTCAAGAAGGACATTGGTGGAAAGGTGGAAAATGATCGAGGGCTGAAACACTTTCCAGTGTAATGAGGTTACAGCATTTGGGGCTTTTTAGCCTGGAAAAAAAGCAGTTAAGGGAGGGGCATGGTTGACATTTATAAAATTATGCACGGTGCGGAGAGATATAAAGGGCAGATACAGGGGAGTGGCAACAAGATGCAAGTATCTTGTTGTCTTGTGTGCTCCCTGAGGCATCTGGTGGGCCACTGTGAAATACAGGAAGATGGACTAGATGGGCCTTTGGTTCTTATGTTCTTAAAGAAGGCTTTTTCCTTCTCTCATAATACTAGGGCCGGAGGCTATTCATTGAAACTGGGTGGTGGAAGATTTAGGACAGATGAAAGGAGATTCTTCTTCATAAGGCATAATCAATCTGTGGAATTCACAGATGCAGAGATGGCCACCAGATGCAGAGATGGCCACCAGTTTGGATGACTTTAAAGGGGATGTTGACAGATTCATAGAGGATCAGCCTTTCAATGGCTACTATTCATGATAGCTACACACTCCCCTTAGATCCAATGGTTGTATACCTCTGAGGGCACAGTCCTAACCAACTTTCAGCAGTGGGGTAAGGGAAATGCTCTGATGGAAAAGAACAAACATTGCCCTACCTTGGGAAAGCTTCCAGGACTGCTCCCCAACTGCAGGATGCAGCACATGTCCCAATGGTTAGGATTGTGCCCTGAATGGTGGCAAGGCAGCAATGGAGAAATATGCCTTTCTCTCTCATGTGTGGGTTTCCCAGAGGCAAGTGATGAGCAAACAAAATTCTGGACTAGATGGGCTTCTGGGCTGATCCAGCATGGCTTTTCTGATATTCCTAAACTTCCTCCAGCAGTCAGTCAGGTGGATAAGCAATGGGTCTAAGGATGGATCATGTGAACATATGGAACTGCATCATGCTGGGTGAAACCATTAGACCATCTCACCCACTACTTGGCAGCAGCTCTCTGGGGTCTCGGGTAGAAACCAGATATTTCAGAGATGCCATGAATGGAACCTGCAGAGCATGCATTACACCTGGAGCAGTTCGGGAGAACCCCACTCTTTTGTGTTGTGTTGCAGTGCTGCAAAAAGAGGTGGGGGTGGCTCCAGACCTAGAAGCTGCCATGTGAACACAGGCTCAGAATACAGTGTTTACTGCATCGTCATTCCTTTTTGTCCCCTCTGAGATGAAATACATTTCAGGAGTTAAAAAGTTATGAAGAAATCTTCTGAGATAAGCAAGTTTTAAAATAAGAGAGGCTTCTTCTTCACCACCACCCTACATTTCCTTTCCTTTTTCTTTCAGGAGCTTCACTGTATATTTTTTTTCCCTCATTTCCCTCTCTTTCTCCTGATAATTCTTGAACTCATTAGAGGGCTGCAATGTGCTATGGCGCAACAGTGCCACCTACAGGCTACAGGGAGGTGAGAAAAATCATCTTTCAAACTTGACTGAAAACCAGAGGGTTTTCGAGCAGGCATCGAAATCTATGATATATCCCATAAAAATTCAGTCCTGATCTTCTTTTCATTTCCAAATACTTTCACTCAGAACATTTACTCTACCTGTGGACAGCAGATTAAAGTGAAGGTGATGTGGCACACTGAGATTAAATAGACACGATAAGAAAAAAAGATTACACCTTCTGCAAATTCTGCTACATATTCATGGTCCGGGTCTTATCGTTTCCTCTTGCGCTCCTGGAGATTATTATATGCTCCTGCATTCAAATACTCTAACATTTTTACTCTTGACAGTCTGTGTTTTGAAATCAAGATTCAGCTCAGCAGAACCTCCGTCTCCATCTCCATCTGCTGGGGCTTCTGCACCTGTCCCCATCCTCTTCACAGTGACTGTAGGCTACAGGCCAACTGCCCTGCTAGGAGGGAAATGGGCACAATTGCCAGAATCAAGCCATTCCCTTCCCTTTTTCCTATTGTAATGGTTCTATTTTATGTAAGTCAGTGGTTCCCAAACCTTTTCACACCAGGACCCACTGTTTAGAATGACAATCTGTCTGGGACCCACCGGAAGTGGTGTCATGGCTTGAAGTGCCGCCATTTTGATGCCAGAACCTGCTGCTTTCCTGAGGATGCAGCAATAAATTGGGTTATTTCTCAGCCATTTTCCAATAGCAAAGTGAATCAGAAAGAAAAAAAAAAGCCTGTTTGCAAACTTGGCACTAGCAAAACAACCATTCAGCCCTCCCTCTGGCCAGCATCCCATCTTTCCAAATTTTCAATATGGCTGCTCTAGGTGCTTCGTGACTCACCTGAAATTGACTCGTGACCCACTGGTGGGTCCTGACCCACAGTTTGGGAACCACTGGTGTAAGTCATTCTAGGAGCCCTGTTGGCTAAAGGAAAGGACCACAAATACTTTAAATAAATAAATACAGGAAGAATACAATGGCCAGTTTATCAGTGATTTCACTGGCTCCTCCCCTGTTATATTCTGGTGTGTCTTTTTTAAAAAAGATTGCTCTGTCTTGATCAACAGGCAATATGAATTTCAGCTTGACAGTCCTTATAGAGAAGCTGCTCACAGTATCATCTGAAATAGACATCTCTGTGTTTCTAACGTCTTTTGCGCCTGCCAACGATAAGACATTCCTTTCCACAATGGGGCTGTGATTCTACACAGACATTGCAAGGGCCTTGTCACAGTCCTGTCTCACTCCATGATGTTGACATCAGGGTGAATCACTCCAGAACTGTATATTCATTAGGAAGTGAAGAATGAAATCAAGCCTTTGAAACTGTTCTCACACCCCATGTGGGCCACCATCTTCTGGGCAACCAAGTCCCTCCTCAAACCAGGATAATAATGGCGCTGATTGTCCTCTTGCCCTTTCTTCTCCAACCACAGTTTCTCCATGGAGTAAGGATCTACTTAAGTGACCAATCGCTCTGTGTTGATCTCTTGGTCTTAATGACAGTCCCGAGCATGATTAAGACCTATTTGCCTTAGAAAGCAAATGGGCAGCTCAATCCTACCCAACACCTAGCCCATAGCATGCAGTGCCATCAATGGAGAGTATTCTGCATGCTATGGTGGTTAGTGTGTGAACCAACGACACAGGAGAGATAAGTAAAAATCTTTTTTATTTACCTCCCTGTAAGCCACCATAATGGGTTGTGAGATATAGCAGCGGGTTGTGAGATCTGCTGTTGCTGGCCATCAATAGGATTTGGTTGTAAGCGGACTGCAGATTGCACTGTAGAACACAACTTCAGTTCAATGTATCACCATTTCAATTCAAAGCTATTGAGGGGATCTGTGTTATGAATTCTAATGGCAGAACTTCACATTTCTATGAATTTTCCCTCAAACTGGATCTGCTCCAATCTGGCTGTCTCTCATGTGGTGGTGGTGGTGGTGGTGGTGGTGGTGGTGGTGATGATGATGATGATGATGATTTGTATTTCTATCCCGCCTTTTTCCCACACTGAAAGGGACCTTCACTTTCTCTCACTTGCTTTGCATTCAAATTGAGGGCCCACATTTCAGGACACAGATGGATATCTTGGAAAAATAACATGCTCCCGGCTTTTTCTTTTCCTTCCAATAAATAGAAGATAAAATTGACTCTGGCAGTATTTCACATACTAATATGTTTTCCGAACTGTGAAACAGGAAGAAACAGAAAGCAGAGTTTTTCCTGTATGGTGGACTCAGGGGATTCCGATTTTATCGTGACTTTTGAAAAGCAGCTTGACCTCCCAGTCCTCAAAAAGGTAATTGCTATAGCTATTGCTATAGCAGCCCATGTTCCCCTCCATTCCACAGCACAACATGTACAAGAATATTCCAGGGTATACATTAACAACAGTGTCATCATCTCCCTCTATACGGTCAATTGTGTTGAGATGTTGCTCAAACATTGTGTTGCCACAGTACTCTGATCACTCTCTGTGCAATGGAGTGCAATTTCTCTTCCTCCTTCAGGCCTCTTGAAGCTTCTGTGACTCTAACACCTTGTGTGAAAGAAGTTAATTAAATCACAATAGCTTAACCGAGTGGTTATTTGAAATCTAACACCAGCAAGTAGGCATGGAGTTTGTACATGTACCATTGCTGGAAGAGAATTTTAAGCACTCTTCAACCACAACCACATTCCATAGGGAAGAGGATGTGCAGTCGCTAAGGCAACGATCCTATACACGCTTTCCTGGGAGTAAGCCCCACTGAGCACAGTAGGGCTTGCTTCTGAATGGGAATGCACTATTGGTGAAGGGAGACTGCACAAGTCAACTCTGTCCCTGAATCCAAACCATACAGTACTTAACTCTCTGTAGTATTTTATTGTGATGGTCATGCATTTTTACCGTTCATGCAAGCCTCTTTCAATGCTGTGCACATGTCAGATAAAGTGTGATGTTAATAAATATAAAACAAATAGCACATTTGTATATGCTTCTGAATAGCCCAGTCTTCAGGCTATTCTCCATCCTTGAGATTCTCCCTCATCAACTGTGCAACACCACAGTCTCCTCGGGAACCCAACTCCTAATTGATTCCTTACACAAAAACAGCCAACAGGTATGGCTGAGTGTGATGACATTTCAAAATCTGAACTGTGTGTTATGCCCTCTTATTTCTCTACTGAAACGAAAAGGGGTTTTTCTCCTACGAATGTTAAGACTCTTCCTCAATTCCCATGCCTAGAGTTTCAAATCACACACTGTTGAGAGACTGGACATAAAAAGAGCCATAAATCTAACGGATTAACGGCACAGGCTTGTTGAGGTTTGTTTAGGAGTCAGCCCTGTAATGCTGCCAAATGATTATTACACAAGTCAGCTGCAGTGTGCCCTGTTTTCTCCCTTTGCCTTTTCATCACCACTCTCTTCGCAGGCTGATAAATGCCTGAACATGGTTACCATTGCAGGGAACGGCAGGAGGGGGCTGAATAGGAATTGCAGATGTTTAAGCGAGACCACCGGGGATTTTCCCCACCTTGATCCAGACGCACTTGGTTAAAACTGCAAGAGGGCTAAATACAGCATAATGGAAACATCACATTGACTGTGATGTAGCCAAGAGAATTCAGTGCCACTGGAAATACCTCTGCAAGCACTGTGTGCTTAGCAAATGTTATGACGGATGGGAGAACACATAAACAAAAAAAGGACAATTTGGGGCATGCAAGAAGACATCATCCTTTCTGTCCAAAACTTCTCTTGCTCATTCATGCTTTCCAGCCCCCACACCTGCATCAGGTAGCACAGCCAATGCTACCAACAATAGCAAATATGTCTAGTATCAGGTGGCACCTTGTGTTGATGGAGCCAGCGGGAAAGGAACACTGGGAGGGAATGAAGGTACAACACCTTCCTCCCAGTCACAGTTCTGACTTGAATTAGCATCTTTCCCATCCAACTGACAGCATGGCTTGGTCTGCTACTGTCAGGGAGCCATGTCAGGGATTGGTTTTGCCTTCAGCCATGATTGGCCACTGGCTAGGGGGACTGGCTAGCTCATTTAGTCCTACTGAAGCCCAGGGGAAAAGGTCAGTTGGGTAAGGGCTACATTCTGATTTATTTAGCTACGTTCTGATTTGATTTGGTTATTATATGTCAATTACACCTGGCAGGATCAATATGGACAAAAAGATGTACAGAAGTAGTGGATGTTGGCGGACACCTTGAGGAATCAGTTACCACCAGCCCTTCAAGGTCATTTCGATTCATGAAACGGGTCCCAGAAAACCTGTGAGAACTTTCCAATTCAGACGCTGAAAGATAAAGAGCTTGAGGTCAATGGAAAGGGCAAGAATGTCTCCAGACATCTTAGGACTTACGGCAAGGAAAAGGAGGCAGCAGGGCTTCTGCTGATTCTCAGCTCTGAGCCAGGTGGACTTGCCCTTCTCATTGGGTTTACTTTCGGCAACAAGGCAATGCAGCCTCTCACAGTCCAGGTTAGTATCTGAGCTAAGGATAGAG
This sequence comes from Lerista edwardsae, assembly GCA_029204185.1. Classification (NCBI taxonomy): domain Eukaryota; kingdom Metazoa; phylum Chordata; class Lepidosauria; order Squamata; family Scincidae; genus Lerista; species Lerista edwardsae. The sequence continues at coordinate 764 of JAJKFI010023380.1, read as the reverse complement.
TGGAAAGAAGAAGGACTGTGCATCAACTATGATGGCAGAAGCTGCGCAGGCTCCAGGTTTCAGGGAGTCCTCAACAAACAGACAGGAAGTCACTTAGATTGGAAGTGCCCAATCCTATCCAGCTTTCCAGCATGGCGGCAGCCATAATGCAGCCCCGAAATAAGAGAACAAACGTTCCTTTCCCTTGAGAAGACCTCTGTGACTGCTCCCCACTGCAAGATGCAGAACATGCCCTGTTGGCACAACTGCATTAGTGCTGGAAATTTGGATAGGATTCAGCCCTACAATGGGAGAAAACGTTTTATGGGATCAAGGGCTGACAACATAAAACAAATACTAGTAATATTCATTAATTGCACAGTGACAGTAAATGAGTAATTAGTAGGGTTGGCGTTGTCAAGAAGTGAAACTGAATGATGTGCTCCTCTCTCTAGAAATGTGAACATTCAGAATGTGAAAGGAATGGGACTCTGTGATACTGAAGGATTAATGGCTTTCTGGAGGGTTAAATCTGGGAAGTCTTTCAATGAGGTGCCAAGGACTACTGTGACCACCTTCTATTTCTGACTCTGAACACTGTGTCTCCCTACATGCAATGAATGGATCATCAGTCTTTTTTCCCAGGAACATTTGCTCTCATACCTCCTTATTCTTGCACCTTCTATGTTCTCTGCCCAACAGCAAAGTTTAGACTGTAAGCTCTCCAGAGCCTGGACATCTCTCTCTCTCTCTCTCTCTCTCTCTCTCTCTCTCTCTCTCTCTCT